>VXBB01012989.1:210524-226120 GCA_013399915.1 Illadopsis cleaveri
CATACTGTGTTTTCAGAAGTTTGAAGCTGTAGCAAGAGTTTAATTTTTCAAAAAATTGCTTCTCATACTCAATGGAAAAATCACTACAAATTTAACTTTCTTCACTCAGTTCATAGCAGGAGCATTACATATGCATGGCATAAAAAGTTAGCAATCTCATAAATGCTCTCAGTAAGTGAAATGAGCCTTTTTGTGTGTCTCCTTCATGAGAGGAATTGTAGTGTTTTGGAACCTAGCATATACCAAATTAATGTGTGAATATATATATATATGAACATGTGTACATATAAACATTACACTTACATATATAAACATATGAAAGGGTAGATTTGACTCTTCTTAACCATATGTATCTGGTGATCTACTGAAAGGACCCAATTTTCTTCTCTCTCTTTCTCTCCCTCTGCCCCACCACCTCCTGCACCCTATCGTTTTATTTTTGGCAGTGAGAATGAACCCAAATCACCCCTGTTTTCTTGGCTGTATGGCTTAATTAATTGAGCAAAAGACTAGGAATAGGATCATGTGAATTAATGAAAGAAAAAAAAAAGGAAGAAACAACAGCAATGATGTTGAAACAAAATTAAATTCTGTTCCTTCTTGTGCATCAAAAACATGTCACTTTTCATTTTGCAAACGTTTATGCATTCAAGAATCCCCTGCAGGGTATTTAGATGGCTCACATGCAAAATATTAAATGCAGATATTGCAGTATTGAGGTCTTGTTTGTTAAATTCCTCTTTGAAGGTCTTTCATTCACATTGAAAATTGCTTCACTATAGACAGCCCTTACTCAAATGTAACCCTACCGCAACTGAGATTGAAGAAGCAGTTACTCCAATGAGATAGTAACTGATTTTCGGGCATAGGATACTGAAGCATGTTTGTGAGGACTGCAGTCAGAAAGTGTTCTTTGTAGAATGACACACTGGTAGAAATTATCTAAGGAAAAACACAACAAAGTAAGAAAATACTACATTAGTGATTTATCCTGTATTTCTTTCATTTTTCTTTTTTTTTCAAAACTGAGTTAATTCAGAGGAAATTCTGTTGAATGGTCCTTTTTTTTCCCAACATAAAGTCTTCTGATACTATTCGAAATTACATTAATAGGAAATGAAGTAAAATAGAGTTAACAGGTTTTTTGTGTGTTTGTTTAATGGGTTGCCATGAAAGCAGAGTTGAGCTGCTTTGTGTTTTAATTTCTTCCAAAGATCTCTGCCCTGTAAACACCTTGTTTCCAATAGAGGCAGGTTTCTGTGTTCCCATACTGAATCCAGGGGCCTTCTGCACAGATTCACTTCCCTGCCACTGTGCTAATGTTTACTGGCTCAGGGCCGAATGCACATGCTGAACTCTGTATGCATTAGTCATACCAATGAACTCAAATGGGGGAGGTGACTTTATGAAACAGCTATATCAGGGATGTACAATACATTATTAGGGCTGTTCTGCAAACACACCTTGCATTGCAGCCTGACACAACCTGAAAGAGCTAAATTTCATTTAACATAAAGTCAAATTAATAGGGTGAAGGATTAGGAGCTCCTAACTACATAATGTAGCCTTTGGATGTGATTCACCTTTTAATGAAAAGAAAGAAAAGCCAGCAACTAGTATGTTTCTAACATGATTAGCAAAGCACTTCTGAGAAATGTTTTCTATATGCATTTCATGCCATCACATACTTTTAAAACGCAAAATTAATTCACTTCAGAGAATGACAGTATCTGGAGGATATATACAGTGAATATACAGATATATTTGTATACATATACAGATATATACAGTCCTTACCTATATTATGTTTACTTATCTTTGAAATTTAAAAAAAGTTATTTTATACAGCTTCATTGAATATCTTAAGGTTATGAATGGCACTGCCTTGAAGTTATAAACTATGTCTTTCCATCTCCCTTTTCTTTAGACTGTCTGAACTTTGTTACAGCTCCAGAATGAGAACTTGTGCTAACTACAGCAGTCCTTCTATCAGAAGTGTGTTTTAACCCAGACACACAAAGCACACAGTTATTATATTAAGAGAATATTCACGTGTAATATTACTTTTCTGATAATTTTACGTAATGAATGCTGGAAAATATGTGCTCTCTCATATCACATGCACCCTCTAAAAATAGTATTTCTTAACCCTAAATTTCCTTGTATGTTTACATCTCTGTGTTTTTCTTTCCAATGCTCAACACTTGGCAACAGCATGCAGCTAGCATTTCAATAGTCTGCTTTCTTCTTCTATTTATGTGATGTGCTTTGGAGTATGTCTTGATGCAATTCTGTTTTATGTGTGCGGGATGCACACAGCTGAATTTGGAAAGGACTTCTGGTGCCATCAGATGGACTTGTTGCTGGAGGTTGTGTTCCCACACTCCTTGACCAAAGTCTCCATCTCTTTTTCTCCAGTTCCACAGGGGCTGCTTGCAAGATTGCTGATATATTTGGCCTAGTGCTAAAGACAGATAAACCTTGTGTAGATCTTTAGCTCCACTCACTAAGTATCTAAATATTGTGTGGCATGACCTGCTCTGTCCTGGCTGCCAGAAAGTGAGAGCCAGCCGTCAACCTATATGTGATGCTTTCTGGTGAGGAAGCAATGAGATAGGTTGCAAACTGTTTCAGACCAATATCTATCACCTATTCCTGGGCCATAGAAATGACAAAAAAACCCAAGCTCAAGTTGGATTTCAGACAAAGTGGGACAGCTTCAGTGCAGCCCAGATTGCTTGTATTTCTGCACTTGAAAAATAGTTTAAACCGGTCTTTTTTGGTTAGATTCAAATAGTTTGGAACTTCAGCTAGTAAAACGGTAGCAAGTTAAGTACAAAAAAACTCCCACTAAGTTAAACGTATGTTTTTCACTCCTGCAAAATTATCTCACGTATTGCTCATGCTCTAAGCTGATACTTTTGTCTAGCAAATATTTTTCTAAAAAATTTATTGCATGAACCTCCACTAGTAGTAATACCTATCATGCAATGCCTTGAAACAGTATACCTGTAAAAATCCTCACAGTCACCTTGGCAAACCATAAATTATATTTTTATTCCCTTTTCACATCAATAGAGGTATACACAGAGGCAGAGTTTATTTAGAGGTCAAGTACAAGATATCACCAGAACTAGGGTCAAAACTAGGGGGTTTCAAGTGCCTTTCATTTTCTTAAGGACTGCATATTTCCATTTCATTTGCCCTTTTACTCTAATACAAATGAATTCAATAAGACAAGAATCTCAAAGAGCAAAAGATTGGAAACATTTTTGTGGAAGTATTTGTGTGTCATGTTACCTGTAAAATTAGTGATTCATCTCTTGGTGGAGGAGCACACATCTGCATCAGTGTATTGTACATAGAAACCAAGAAGGGCGGTTTTGTCTTTTATAGTTAAATTTAAATTTTAAAAAATGAGTAAGCTTCATAGCAAACATTTTTCTAAAGTTCTTAATAATTTTGTGTTTCAGAGCATGGCTAGTGACCTATCTTCCTGAGGAGAATGGCTGAGATGCCTTTGAAATTATTCCTGGAATTAGACCAGCATGAGACCTCCTCTACCAAACTGAGGTAATACTGTTGAAAGGCAAGAAATCCAAAGGGATGTATGTCCAGCTGTCTCTGCACTGACAATGTCAGCTGTGGAAAAGGTTCCACATGCCTGGGGCCAAAGGAAAGAGTCAGACTGGGTAAACCTGAGGACATCAGTCTCTTCTGAGGGATATTTGGTTGTGAAACCAAAAGCTTTCCTAGGTAATTTCTAGGACCATGTTTTATTAACAATGATGCCCAGGCTTCTGCCATAATGAAACACCTCATTGAACGTTAACCAACTAGTTATTTACCTAACAATACTCAGCATCATGGCAAATACAGGAGTGGTATCACTTTTGCTTAATTTATAGAGCCTTTAAAAGCTCAGAGATTCCACTACAAGAAAATCAGGCAATTTGAAATGATAGTGTGGGCAGTAAAATTGTGTAGCGTATTTTCTTAGCCCTCGGCTAGAAAAATCGCAAATTCTTCTTTCTTTATCTCTTCACCAGAACAGATTTTGCTTACAATTCTTTTCTATCAGGGTAGACCTGACATAAAATGAGGTCAAAATCAGCCGCACTAGGATGTACACACATAAATGAGTCAAGTACAATTTGCCAAGTGATATGCATGAAAACTAATTTCCTTGCTATGGAATGATCTTTTGAAATACTTTCTTTAAACGGTATCAGCTAAAAAGCAGCAGAAAATATGCCCCAGCCTGTGGTATATCTGTCTGATTCTGTTTCATCAAGGTTACATAAATTATGTATGGCCTCTTCATTATGGATAATAGTCTGGCCATAGAAAGATATTCATTATTATGAAATATCTTTCATTAATTGTTTCTCCCTTGAGAGTATTTTAAAAATGGTTATGTTGAAAAGAGTAAATGACAAACACTGTCTGTAGTGTAAAATAAAATACTGCTTCTCCTAATAATTTCAGCAAGACAAAATTGGTACCATTTTAATGTTATAGGTACACTTTGCTCCTGACACCTTTGCTGGGAGGAGGAATAACTTGCCAACATTACTGTTCTTTATGCAAGCTGAAAAGCCTGCACTCCCCCCAGAAAAGCAGGGTACTCAAATTACTATCAGAAAACAAATCAAAATGCTAAACCCAGTGCAAACAATATGCTTCATGTTCAGAAATTCCATCTACTCCAAAGGTGTGACCTGATTTCAGTGGGAAGTCTGTAACCACGGGGTTGAAAATTTAGGTTCTTAATAGCAAAATCCTCACTTCAAAAGGACCAGATTGATATTAAGAAAAAGTGTGAACAAAAATGTTTTTCACAAGTTTTTCAGTGTCAGTCATTTTTTCAGTCATCAAAACTCATGTTTACAGTAGTTAATTCAAGGATAATAAATGTCTTCTGTACTAGGAAGATTTACAGCTAAACATCTCTTAAAGGCAAAAGTTGCTGCACTTTCTAGTAGCTGTCTCAATTACACACCTGTTGCCAAGTTAAAATATGTTACAATACATATATATATACTCTATAGTTCTCTTTAAGAGTATGCACAAAATTGTGTATGTGTTCATATCCATACATATTCCCCTCTAAGCTCTAGTGGTGTCTAATTCCAGAAGTAAATGAAATGCTTATGTTGTTGAAGGTATTTATTAAAACATACATTATTCTATAATACAAGTACCACCTAATTTAAGAAATATTTTATTAATTTGAAGTTCAACAGAATGCTTAATCTCTTCAGAATTTTTTGTGCTATCTCCAATCTGTGAAACCATTAATAAGATCTCAGACTGATTTTGCTGTTGTTGTTCACCCTGGTATTTTTTCAGATAGATGTAAGTCAGGTGCTTCCCTAGTACAAGTTAAGTCAATGGAAAAGGTAGCTTATATAGAAAAAGGTGGAAGACAGTATTCTATAAAAACTGAGCTTCTTGAAAAGCAGTACATACCTTAATTCAAGGTGTTCTTAATTAATTAATTTGAGAATCTGTTTTAAGGTGAGCACAGGAAAGCAAATTACCTCACAATTCTATGCAACTGCTTCTTCAGGAAAGTTTTGATAAGATTTCATCTAAATTCCAGCATAGTTTCATCCCAGTTGTTAAGGATACAGCAAGACTCACCAAGCTAGCCAATAGCATCAAGGTGCATTCCTCCTGCAAATGGTTTGGGTATGACAAATTTTATGTTCAGCTCAGCTGACTTGGATCAGTAAGGTGAATGTAGTTGATGTGGTGTCTGTTCATATTTCATATTCAGAAAAAATAGAAATTTTCTTATATAATAGAAACAGATTTTTATAATTTTTAGAACTCATAAAACTTATACAGCAGCAGCATTAGCTGCTCTACTTTTCTGCCTCTGTGGCCGGAAGAATCTCAAGTATTTCTTTGCAAGTTGAGCAAGACTGGGTGTCCTCATCTAGAAATTACCCATTCCTGATGAAGGGGGATAGTTCTGACTTTTGCTGTAGATTTAAGAACTCGAGGCAGCCAATAATAAGGACAGGCAGAAATATTTAGGTAGAATTTAGGCTGCCTGGATCCAGGCCAGCTTAATCTCTTCTTCATTCTAGCATCTCCTCTAGATCTCCTCCTCTGACTCTGCCAGATAGGCCAGAGTATGGTGGTGAATTTGACGTGCTTGGAGAGCTGAACATGCCCCCAGTAAGGCTACTGGGGTTTTTTTGGGGGGGTTGTTTTTGTTGTTGTTGTTTGTTTGTTTTGTTTTGTTTTGTTTTGTTTTTTGTTTGTTTGTTTGTTTTTCTGAAAAGTAAAGGTCCTGAGCAAAGCTCTGTCAACATCTTCCACTCTCTTGCCACAACCACCACTATGACCCATCATTTGATTTAATGCTTTGAGGCTTTTTGGGTTGATTTTTTGTTGTTGCTGTTTTTTGGGGATTTTTGTTTGTTTGTTTTTTGGGGTACGGGGTGAGGGCGCTTTTTGTTAGTTTTATTAAACTGTGTGATAAAATGGGCTCTCCTGCCCAGAAAGGGGAAGATTTCAGCAACCAGGATGAAAGCTAACAGCAAAATACATGTCAGCAGCAAATCCAAACACCTCTTTACCTACTGTTTTATATTATAAATGCTGTTCAGTTTTAATTAACTGATCAACACAAAAAGTGATAGTCTTACTGTTCTTCCATGCTCTACATGTTTGCTGTTTTGTCACCATTTTATAGAAAAGACCTGTCAGGCAATGGAGCATATGTGGCAAAAAATAAAAAGCCAAGCCCTTCTTGCATTAGAATCTTGGAAAACTGTCAGTTTGAGAGTTCTGTCTTAAAGTTTCACTGGAAGAGAATTGTGCAGTTGAGCTTTTGAAAGTTTAGCAGTGTGAGAATTTCGGCTTCCTTTGAAGCAATTATGACACTGTCACATAGTGTTTTTCTCCGTTACTCACTCAGCAGAAGTTGATGGTAGGACCTTCAAAGCTGTAGCATTTGAGCCAAGGCTGCAGCTTCATTTGAGCCAACAGAGTAACCAATAACCCAGATCAGACATTTCCCTGTACGTGGGCAGTGCTTGGAGACATCACATATATTTTCCCATCAGTGGAATTAAGGGTAGGTGGACTGCTGGGCTCTGCATCTGGAGCTGGAGTGGGCTTGGTAGCCCTGCAGTTCTACAAGAATCGTAATCCTATGGGAATTTTATTTGCAAAGTGGGTATTTGTTGGCCATCTGTGAAGGGAAAATCATACTGAGAAAGAAGGCTATAAACTGAGCAGAATTCTTCTGAGCACAATGGGAAAGTACCTCAGCTTAGAGACAAGATTAGAATAAAACACTCTGGAATGATTGTTTCCTTTAAAAGGATTCCAACAATCCCTTTCTACCAGTAGGAAATGAATAATAGTGAATGAAAGTGGAAAAAACCAAATAAACTGTTTATTGACAAAGTACCCACATAGCACAGGAAAAAGGTAAATAAATGCTAGATATTGAAATGTCAGACCTTAACCCTGCTGCCCTCCCACTTCCCAACAAATTCAATACTTGTGTTGTATAATACAACCCAAAACCTGAAAACGCCAGGAAAAGAAAACAACAGTGGCTTTCCACATGGTGGGTAGAAAATGGCATGGGCATTCAGGGAAAAAACAAACAAACAAACAAACTAGAAAATGAGATTCGAGCAGCAGTTCAGTCAAACAGATGTGAACCTGGTGACTCTAGTGTTGGTCCCCTCTCCACAGCAGATGAAGCAGGTGGGCTTGGTGTGTTTTCTCTCAGCAGCTGGGCTTTTCCTGAGGTGTGGAGCCAAAACAGAGCTGCCCCTCACCTTTCCTGTCAGTCCCCACTGACCCCTCTCATGCCAGTAATCCTCTCTAATCTTAGACCACAACCAAACCATCCAGCTGACTTTAGAAAAGACTCCAAAGGATTGCTGCTGCAGCCTCTGCAAGGATAAAGAAGCACAAAGAAGCTTCTGGGCTAACAAAAAAGCCAAGTTAGCCAAGAAAAAAAAAACAGATTGCATGGCAGCCTAGATGCCTTGGGAGCAAGGCTTCAAAAAAAAAATCCAAAACCAAACTTCCAAAAAGCCCAAGGCTTCTCACTCCCCCAGACCCACCTTAGAGATACAGCAACATTTTTGGGCATAAAGCAGAGGATTAGGGGCTAGAGTATCATCATAAAATCACCCCAAGACAGAAAGAAGGTAAAACAGTCCTTTTGTTTCTCAAATCATATCTGAATGTATTTTCCTTCCATAAATCAATGTTTTAAAGCTTGTGGTGTTTGGGGCTTTCTTCCCCATAGATACTATATATAAAACCCTTTGCAACAGTAGGAGTGCTATAAATGTATACATATGCATGTATGTAAATAAAAGTAGGAGACAGAACATGCTGCTTTTTAAAGGCATAGGGCAACAAGAATACCCTTGGAGAGCTCTATCTGAAGATTGCAAGGTTAGCTCTTATTTTCAGTGATGCTCTTCAGTTTTTGCTCATCCTCTGGAGTAAAACCTTTTTATTAAATAGTTAAAATTTTTTCATTGCTTATATATTCTGTTCAAGATATGGTGCAAAGCTAAAGTTGTGAGAAAATCATTGATGGATGTTTAATTTGGATTAATTCCAAATCTACTGAGTATCATGGCACCACAGTTTTTTGGTTACGGCTCAGCCACCATCAATCTGGACTGGAAAATCAGCATGTAAGTGTTAAAGGCCTAGCTTGAATCCAGGCCAATATTAGGCTGCAGTTTATGCATCAGCTTAGGGGAAGAGCAGGGAAACAGACACATTTTGTGACTTAAAATATCTAATCTGACTTCTAGAATAATCTTAGCATCTACTTGTATGAAAAAAGTGGGGGCTTTTTGGTTGTTTTGGGTTTTATTTTTGGGGTTTTTTTTGTAAAAAAGTAGAATAGGAATTTTTTTTCGAATTTCCATAAGAGAGAAAATGCATGTAATTTGATTATAACATTAACATGTGAAAATGTGTGGATCTGGATGAATGCTTGTACATATATAAAGAAAAATCAGATTTTAACAGCTGAAACTGAAACAATGCTTCCACTTACCATATCCACCAACATAAGGTGGGATGAAAGCAACTGTAATGGTGAGCCACCCAAAACTAACAGCTACTACCTCAGAGCAGGTCAGTCAGTCCAAGTAGAAAATCTGCCTGATAAATAAGCCAAAACCAACCCTAAACAGATTTATTTTCCTGGTTTAAATCTGTTGAAAGCTTCAAAGATGACTTTGAATGCCTACAGCTGTTGCCTTCCTCCTGCATTAGAGGCTGGTGAATACTTTGCATCAATGTCAGTAAATGTTTGTTCATATCTTTGAGTGATTCACTGTAGTTGTCTCTCCTCTTCTGTGTTTGAATAGTCTTAGAACGTAGTTTACTGGGGAAAACAATCACCAACAGAAAATTTTAAACAACTACTAAACACTCATGATGTGGAAATTATCATTCACAACCATGAGTGTAAAAAGTTTCACTCCAAAATATTATCACAGCAAGAGAAAATCTTATGTTACTTACCGAGCCAAATAGGGACATTGATTTAGAAAGAATATTAGTTATTTATTAAATAACAAAATATATCAAATATGTCTTTGATGTAAGTATATCAAAGATGATGGAAGATAATTTGCAGAGATACTTGGTCACCATAGCAAAACAGACTTGACTTGGGGAAATTAGTTTTGTTTATTACCAATCCAGTTAGAGTACAATAATGAGAAAAAACCAAATAAATTTTAAAAACCCTTCCCTCCAACCTTCCCCTCTTGCTCCCATGGAAAACCCATATATTCCTGCACCTGACAGTCTTCAAGGAAACTCTTCAGAGCTTCATTCCTATGAAGGCAGCTGTTTTCCCTGTCCCGTGGATTTGTCCTGGAGATGGATATGGAAAGGCAAGGTATGAATAGGTTACTTTTAGATCTGTTTTCCTCATCTCTAGTTTATTTTCAAAATTGTCAGCTGGGATGTGATGACTCATAACCATGTTTTTTTCAGAAATCTTCCACAGTTGATTTCTGTCAGCTTCGTAAGTATCTAATGGAGGAAAAGCACCCTGTTGACATTGCCCCAGGAGTTTAGGCTTCCTATACCTGCAGATTTGCCATTCTGGACAGTGCATTTGTGTGGAACAGCACCATTGCAAAAGACAATAAGTTAAATATTTCACTATGGAGTGTGAGTTGACCTTTGAAGCTCTTCCAATGAAACATACTCCTGCAAGATCTGTCCATAACACTTGACTTTGGTATTATTTCTCCTACAGATGTAAAGTGTCTAGAGAGAGATCCTAAAGCGGTAAAGTGTCTAGAGTGATATCTTGAAGGGATTCTTAGGTATCTCACATCAAAGCTCTGTAAAACCAGTGGTTTACAGGATAACCTTCATTCCATGTCTCCCCAAAGAGACACCAGGGTGACTGACACATCATGATGATGGTCACCTCTTGGTGAGGGGTCGTGGTGGGCAGCCAACAGGAAGGAACTCCTGTCTTCTGCAGAGAAAAATGTGGCATAGGCTGCCTGTTCAATTTGGTGGTGTCTGTGCCAACCACACACACAGCAAGACGGAAGCTAGCATAATAATAAGCATGCTACAATAAAGGTTTTTAGATTTTTTTAAACATAATTTTTAATTATTGTGAAACGGTTGGATGATGAACAAGGTTTGGTTTAGGAAAGACAGCACACAGAGAGTTGGTATGGATGTGTGTGCAGAACTCACTGAGGGTTTGGTAGTTTGAGTGATGCTTTAAGCCCCCACGTGCATAATCCCAGACTGTATCTGTCAGTTTTTATAGAAAGCCCCCCACAAAAAAAAGTGCCAAAAAACCCATAAACAACTGATTTTTCCATGTATGAAAGATGACCTGACAACTCAGCACAAGAAACAATTGGAACAAAATAATTGTAACAATTAAAAGCAGTACATATCTCACTATTTTGCTTAAAAATATGTACCGAAGAAAGCTGCCTGAATTGAGTAATTTTGGCAGCTATCAGAAAGGCATAGACAAATTCTTACGGGTAATATTTCCTCTCTTTTATTATGGCGCAATTTTATTTATGCTGCATCATATTGATGAGGAGTAACCAAGTTTTCTACTGGAAATGCTCTTAAACAAGGTAATGAGGACAGCATCATGTTCTTTAAGAACGGTGTGAGAACACCCTCCTTTGAGAAAGGAAATACCTTTTTGCCTTCTGGTTTCTATGGGAAGGGGAGGATGGTGATATTGTAAAAACTGAGCACAACTAAAATCTTGTTTGGAAAGAAATGTAATGATATTGTATTTGAATAATTCCACTATTTTCATGGGATATTAGAAATAATCTCTTAAGTAGGAATCTTTCAGTAGGGAAGGTACTTAATATTTCAGAATCACAAGATGAAGTTCAAGCTTCATCTAGATTATTCCTTCCTTTTCACACCCTAGAAGTCTACTGAAGGAAAAGACTTTTTAAAATTAATTCCTGTTTCCCCCAAGGAGGGCACAGCTGTGTTCTGGTAGTAGCCAGTGCGAGATTTTTTCCCCTTTCAAGGAGACAGCTTTAAGGTTTCCATTACCTACTTCTGGACAGAAACCAAAAAACTGTATTCTGAAACCTTCCCTCTCATTGGCAGACCCATGAAATCAGTGGAAATCTGGATGAGTCAGACTTAAATTTCCATAAGAAAAAATACACTTGTTACAGTATAAGAACAACCAGAAAGTAATAACATAATCAGGGGATCCAGTCTCTTTATTTTCACATGCAAGGCAACCAGAAATCTTTGGAATTGAAACCTGGCTGTCCATGTTGAGCTGTATCAGTCAAATTCAGCAGTTTACAGTATTACTTTATTAAGCTACATATAGTTAGGCATATAGCAGGTATCTCACTTGTCATAAATAAACAGTTACTTCTTAATTGTTACCTCCCACTAGTGTGTTTGCCTAAAATGTTATCAGCAGAAATATTAAAATTGAAAGAATATTATAAAAGTGAAAGACTTTCGGAGACAATTTAGACATTGACTTCTTATTTTCTCAAGCAATAATAAATCTGTAAGTATTTTATCAGTAAGAACTTAGATCTGATTTAATGATGAATTACTGATAAATGTTAATATTGGACAGATGGAACAACTTTAAAGAAGAGAAAATGTTTTCTCTGTACATATTTCTCTGCGTTGTCACCGTGCTGCACTCTCTATCAGAAAAAGGGCTATATGCATAATAAGGTCATGCAAATGAGGTGAAATCCTCAAAAGTATGGTGGGGGAGGGGAGGATCTAAAACGTGGCCATGACTATAAAGACCACGCAGTAGAAAATTTAAATGTTTAGCACCAACTCATTTCAGTTTATTTTTCTGTCATATTTTTGAATGTGTAGACTGAGGCTCTTGGAAGACCAGGATGAAAAGATCTCAGTTTTGGACCAGAAGGATTGATAGTGTTATTTAACAGACTGATCAGACATACCCCCCTGACCCACAGCTATTTACTTTTATTTTTTAAAATAGAATCAGCATGGTTATAGTTAGCAGCAGTAACAAAGGGGAGAGAGAAACCTTGCTCTGTGTTTTGGTGAGAGTGGTTTTTTACAGCTGTGCTGCACTGCCTAGATGCCAGCTCCCAATTTCAGCCATGATAGAAGCTCCGAGTACAATAGAAGCAGAGTACAAATATGAATTACAAATACATGTATATCTTACTTCACTGCCTCCCTCCCCCTCTTCCAATGAATGTAGTCTAAAAATATCCTCCATTCTAAATTACTTTACTGCTGAGGCAATGTCTTGTAAAAGCATTATGGTTATTTACAGAAGAAAATAAAACCTCAAGCCCCAGAATTAATAAACTTTAAGCCTCAGACAGAATAATGCTAATGTGAACTGTTCTGCATTTGACTGCAAATTAACTCTTTTTGAAAGATATCGCTCTCACTTAATACCGTGGCATGCATGCCCACATTAAGAGCAAGAGTATTTTACTTACGGAGAATTTATGAGGAAAATCTTGCTTCAAATAAAAATGGTAGGAAAAGTAGATGCTACATATGTACATGTTGTGAAATTCTTTTATTGTTGTAGCAAAGTAAAAGCAATTTATTTACTTCTGGAAAAGTAATATCAATTATTTGCTCACAAGTGGATCTCAAAGGAAAAAAAATGGGAGTAAAAAAATACACAGAATTAGTATATGGAATTAATACTAAAATGATTTTTAAATTTTAGAGTCAGATTTAGCAAATTTACTTAGAAGAAACTATTCGGATCAGTAATTTATTGGTATTAAGAGGTTTACTCAGGCAAGTGCTGCAACTTGCAAGAACCTGCAGAATAAAGCCCAAGTCTATAAATATTTAGAAAATAAGTCATTCATGAAATCCTTCTCTTCACAAAAAGGAAATATTCATTTGGCAATTGTAAAATGTACTAATGAAAGGCTTTCTTAAAGAAGTGAAAATTAGCTAAATAGAAATTGCTTCCTTTGAACTAGTTAAATCCTTTCTTTACTCTCTACCAAAAGAAAAATTAAAATTAGTAACTCTGTCTCTAACACTTTAACTCTTCCACAAAAAATCTTATCACTGCCCATATCAGCACAATTGACAAGGATTTATGAACATTTTCATTTCAAATGCATTTACATAAACACACATGTGTATATAAATTCATTTTATTCAAGTTATTTTACACAAACAGAACCTTAAGTAGTTGAAGTACTAAAAAAGCCAATCAAGATATTTTTCATGTATCTGTAAGTCTATAAACATCTTAAAATTGCATATTTAAAAAAAACCCAAACAGCTACATTATGGAAATACAGAATATTTGCCAGTAATATATTGACTTTTATACAAAATTCCTGCAGGATTCCTGTAGGATCTAGGCCTACCAGTGACATAAACTGTAGTAACAGGTAAAAAACAGAACACAGGGACTTGTAAATAAATCCATGAATAACGAGAAGCAGGGATGCTAAAATTATGAATTTTACCAGTACAACCCTTTGCTTGTGAACTGTAAGGTAGGCAGTTGTGAGATGCAGTACTGCCAGCTCTGCAGAGGGGAGTGTGTGTGTGCGCGTGTGTAAGACAGGAGGACAGGAGAAAGAAGGGAGAGGTGTGGAGGACAGGAACAGAGGTGGGGACATGTAGACACAATAAAGCATAATAACATTCCTAAATGTCTGTGTCAGTTCCATCTCCCTGTATCCTACTGCCAGCAGTACTGCAAGTAGGGTCACAGAAGCAGGTGATTGTCCATCAATTGCTTGTTCTTAATTCAAGTATTCTTCGACAAAACAAAACAAATTTGTGTCTTCAAGTATAGGGGAAAATGAAATGCTTATTTAATCTAATTTTCAAGATACAGCAGTGCCTTGCATGTTTCACAGGCTGCTTGCCAATCGTAAAATACTGGCATACATGTTAGTTACCTAGCATGGCTTATTAGGAGTGAATTAATATCAATAATTACAATTTATCTTTTAATGACAGCATATTTCAAAAAGTTACAGTTTTAGGGGCATAAGATGAAGGTGAGCCCAGAGCTGGCATTTCCTTGGTGTTATTTGGCTACATGGAGGCTGTTTTGTGAAAATACAGGGTATTTTTTTTCTTTATTTGGTGGATACTGGGGCTTTTAGAAAGAGTGACTGAGTTGGCTTAACAAAGAGAAGGAGGGCTGAGTGTGTTGCTTGCAAGAGAATAACCACCTTCCAGAGCCCTTAAATCCACACTATATGTAGTGCTTGTCCTGAGTGGCTTTTGTTTTCCATGTCTTTTGTAAGCTTTTAGCATTTGATTTTTTTTCTCTGCATCAAAAGTCAAGCTAATTTACAGGGCACTATTACTGATACGTTTTCCTTGGTTTGTGGTTTTCTGCGAAAGATAGGCAGCTGAGACCAAGTCTTGGGGTGAGGGGGAGGTACAGGACATACAGTGTGTGCCCATGCCTGTAAATTGGCTGTCTGTGTGACAGCAGGGCTAGGGAAACTTCCCATCCTCATTTGCATCTTGAAGACTACCCAGGATAAAACCCAGCTGATTTCCATACAGGATTTAGACTTGACATTTATTATTTGGTTCACAGACCTCTTGAGGAAAAGTTTGTTTTCCGTTCATAGATGGAAAAATCTTCTAACATACATAAAGCTGGTTTAGCAGCAGTAGTAAATAAATATCTTTGTTATANGGTGCCCCATATATCACCCTACCCATTCCCAAAGGATAGAGGAAATCCCATCCAGCACCCAGGAATGGTGATAATAACCCTGCTGAGCTGCCAACTCTCAGAGAGGGAAGAGAAGGGAGATCAGAGCTGTCCCTGCAGGCAGATTCTCCTCTGTCTTGTGCCTTAATTGCTCCTCCTTGGAGAGACCACAGCCCCGGTTAGGGAGTGGGAATTCTGCTCTTCGCACACCTGCAGTGAATTTTTTTAGACAGCCCCTGCCCAAAAGATATATAGATATATAGATACATAGATATATAGATATATCTTATATATGTGTGTATCTTATATACACATATATAGGATATAGAATAATTAATAAGATATAAAAAATTTCTGTTAAGATTGAAGGGTAATA
>VXBB01012989.1:237407-267724 GCA_013399915.1 Illadopsis cleaveri
AGGACTCTGCTTTTTCTTGCGACGTGGCTCAGGGCTTTTAGAGGGCCGGGGACTTTTTAACAACCTGAATCTCAGGCAAGAAACCGAAACCGAGACTATGCCATGAACATTTATTCCTGGTAAAAGTTTATCAAAAAACTAATTGCATAAACAGAAAAGTATATTCGTATATTAACCCACCCAAAAATTAATTTGTCATGTCATCAACACAACTATGGGATGGGAATGAGGAGCCATGGGAGGACTCTGCCTTCCTCAATGCGGACGTTTGTTCTGACACCCCTTCAGGAAGAGCAGGCAAGGTGGGAATGGCCCAAGCATTTGGACAGAGGATATCTCTTTGCTTATAGCTGGTGATGTTGATGTTGCTGGTCAATAGTGATGTGCTTTGCCACAGAGAGATTTCCAGGTCTCTACTGTGTCCTGTGTGTGTCTTGAGGACAGCATGCTACTAGCATGTAATCCACAAGGCTGATTTTTGGGAAAGTTCTGTTGTTTTCCATTAGAAAATATTGCATGCCAGATGCCAATTGTTCCTTTCTCACAGTGTTTTAATCAATCATGAGCTGTTTAGATCAGTAAAAGAGTGGTCTCCAAAGTGCAACATTCAAATCAAGAAGAAAAACCCTTGCTTCTTGTGCACACCCTCTTGTGCCACCTTCATCCGTAGATGCTGATATTTGATCAGCAGCAATTGGTTTTATTTTGTGAAAATGCTGATAAGGGTCTGACTAGGATACTGCACATATCATTAGCAACACTGCTAGTAAGTGAGCATTCCACATCACTTATAAGCAGAGTCTCTCCTCATGATGAAATTTTTGTTTCAACGCAGGAAGCCCAGAGCCCAGATGTTCAAGGTTGTTGCTGACACTCAGCTGCCATGGCCTCACTGTCCGAATGCTTTCCTTCCACTGACACATCCAAGGGCACATTACAGGCACTGCAAAGAGCCAACCAGCTGATACCATTGCACTCCCGTGGGCGCTTTTTCTGGACTGCTGATACAGCCTCAGGTTTATTAATCAGATGAGCAATTGGGACTGTGGCTTGCCCAACTCTGCTCCTAACAATGCAGGCTTGTTTGTTTGGTCCACCCATCTAGCCATGTCTTTTTAAAGCTTTGTCCTTTAATTGAGATTATTTTATCTTCATTTTAATGCCAGGTCATTTGTCTCCAATGAAAGATTACCTGAAGAACCCATGCCAGTTTAAATACAAGCAACTGCAGATAAAAAAACCACCCAAACATAAAAGATGTATGAAGGGAAAAAAAATGCAAATATTTACCTGCTTTGAAATACAATTGCTAAGAAATAGAGTCTGCAGTGAATAGAGCTTGGATCTGGGAAAGAGACTGTGATTAGCTTCATTGTTTTGGGCTCTTTGAGCTTCATTGATCCTAATGAAAAATCCACTAATGAGTCTATTGAAGCCTGTTAAATTTTGGAAGACAGAAGTTGTGGTGCTGATCTGAGTCATGGTATTAAAATGTGTTTATACAGAAGACAGCAAGCGTGTGTCTTTATTAAGTGCTTTCCTACACTAGCCCTGCAGAAATTGCTGATGATTGCCTATTCAAAAAATGTGCTTTACCTGTAAGCACAGGTGTATAAATTGAACACTTTGGTTTTTGGGAAAAGAGTGCCTAATAGAGAAAGTATAAAATGGGTGATTTGTGGTGTTTTGTGCTACAGGAACCTTTAAAACTTATTTTATTGCTCTTTTAACAATGAGCTCAGAAGAAAGTTTGTTTTGCTTGAACTTGCTCAGGATATATTTATTTTGGTATTTGTCTTGATGCTTGATCAAGGGCTGAAGTGTGTACAGTCAGACCTCAAGACCACTGTAAACTTTTGCCATTGCATTACTTATATATCAAAAGCTATCTGTTGGTAAATACTCTGCTCAAAAATACAGAGTTTACAATTCAAACTATTTCCTTATGACTTTTCTCCTGTCTGCTTGAGCTAGTTGTCTGTCCTGCAGGAGAGGCTGCAGCAGACCAAACTTAGCATCAGCATGCCTCATCTGATGGGGAGGGATCACATTTAGAGGCTGAAACCAGCTGAGGCAGTTGACATGGGTGCCAATTAGTGTCATATGATGCTGTTGTTCTCTGATATGGACACCTGTCCATTGGGAACCAGACAAGACCTCCAAAGTAGTTTGACAGAAACCAAAGAATGGGCAGCAGCAGACAACAGTCTTTAGTTACATCCCAGCTATCTGAACCAGCCTGGTAAAAGGAATCATTAGGCCTTGTTGGTAATGATGAAGCACCGTATTCAGACCACGGAAACATATATATTGTAATGTAGGTAACAACAGATGTTCTGGTGGTGATGTGAAGGAGCCCTGGAGGGCAATGGTTGTCTCCAGGTGAGACATCACTGCCTTATTTTCTGATGAGAGTTTAATCTACCTCCAGTTGGCTTTACACTTTATCAACCAGATCTTATCCAGGTCTCAATCATTTAATCTGGGTGTCCAGTGCAAAATGCAATCCCAGTCTCTCCATTGTCACTGGGTTAGTTAGCAGCTTTTAAAACTACCAGATCAGACACCTGGTGAAGTGTCTAGCAGGAGGTTAGGAGACACTTGAGGGATGGCCAGAAAGATCTGGCTCTGGCTTGACAGGCTTTTTGTCTCCATCACAGCCATCATAGGACAGACTTGGTAACCAGAGGCCTAACTCATATAAATGTTATGGCTCAGACAGACATCCAGCTTTAACTTATCAAAAATGTACACTGAAAGATAAATCACCTATTCCTCAGAGATACAGTATCTAGTAATAAATGATTCCTTTGCAATGCTTATAAATAAAATTGAGGTTATTTAATTCCACTTAGTTTGTGTGATCTTTCTCTTGTATGTCAAGGACAGTAAAAGAGTTACTGTAATCAATCATGGCCATGCATCCAAAGGCTCCTGTCCTGGGTTGTAGTTTAGGATGTGCACAAAGCATTCTATCACCATCTTCATGAACTATTGAATCCAATTGTTGGAGCAGTTTTTTTTTTCCCAGGCCNCTCAGATGAGTTAACAGAAGATTTTAACAAAACAGTTCCTGTAAACCTGCTTAGGAGTTTCAGAAAAAGTTCTAATTATTGTGGTTTTATAAAAATTGACTCTTGTGGAACCTACTGCCAATAGGGATTGCTGGCTTCACAACACATCCAAACTAGGCAAAATCAGACTCAGAAGTCTTGAGAATTTTGGTATTTGCTAGCATGGCCTTGTAAATCATCCAGAAATAAAGACACCGATGTTAGAATGATATCCATATTTACTCTAGCTAAGTAATGTTGCAATGCTGTTGTACATTTGTGTTTGCGTGCACATGCATTCAAAGTGGCTGAGAATATTTTATGCGAAAAACCTTACTGTATATTGATACTCCTTGCTTTTGTGCTGTTATTTTGTAGTCATTTAGCATTGCTTTCTCTTTCCTTAGTTTCCTGAGAAATATAGCACAAAGAGTAGTGAGAGCAGATTTATCCAGATCCACAACCATTGCTGTCCAGGCATTTCTTGGAGTAGAGTCATGACGTTGTCGAAATTTCCTGCAGGTAAAGCCAGGTGCACGACATAGCTACTGGTTCCATCTTCTTGGGACTCAGAGGGGTGTCTGTTAGAGTGAAACTGATATTGTAATTTTCTGTTGTCTATTGGAGAGTGAGTTTGGGAGTGATGAAGCATGAAACATCCCATTGGCAATATATTAGTATCCTCACAAGAATATATGATTTATACCTGAACCTATAAGGACCTAGGTTGCATGGAAACCCATAAAATTGGAAACTACACAGAAAATATACACCATTCAAATTAAACCCAAATATCTGGTAAGGCTGAGTTGAAGAAGTTGATTAACTCCTTCTGGAGTAATGAGAACTCAGTCAATGCCTAAAGTCAGACATTGAGGTTCTTGCAACCTGCAGGACATCATTAGCTTCATCTATACACCAAAATGCATTGGTTTAAAAGGAACTGGAGGAAATGGAGGAAAGGTTCATTTAAACCTTTTTAGCTGCATTGGTGCAGTGTGAAGTCAAGTGCTTATGCACTTGTAAACATATGAAAACAAACTTGGGAGCTGTAGTGGTTTGAAAGCAAAACGAGTGAGAGGCTCCAAGTCAGAAATACAATTTAATAAGAAGAAAGGAAAAAGAAAGTAAAATAAAATAAAACAAATGCAAGAATACAAAAGACCACTGACAGAGTCAGAATACAACCTGAGCAGGGTGATGGAGGCAGTCCAGATGAGGTAGTCTTCCTGAGGCAGTGATCCCATAGAAAGGTCTGGTAGCTCTGGTCCTCTCGGAATCCAATGGGTAAGGGCTGCTTGTACTGTCCCAAATCCCAGATTATATCCAGAGGAGAATGCTTGGTTCCTCCCCTTGGGTGGAGCATCTCACAATGGGATGAGTCATACAGGGGGTCCTTGATGGCCCATTAACGAGAGATAGCTCACAGAGGGAGTTATCTGTGAGTCATGCAGCAAGGCATTTGATGGGCCATTAACAGAAGATAGCCCAGAGGGAGGGGGCCTGGGAAAAAAAAACTGCTCCAACAATTGGATTCAATAGTTCATGAAGATGGTGATAGAATGCTTTGTGCACATCCTAAACTACAACCCAGGACAGAGGATAAAAGAAAAGGGAAGCTTTCAAATTTTTGAACATTTCTTAACATGCCAATCTCATAAGAGATACGAATTTTCCTGCATACTTTGTCTCTTGCACTGGGGCCATGATGACCTCAACAAAATTATTATAAAACTGACTTAGAGAATTTAAATGTTTTATTTTTATAGACCTAAAACTGGGGACTTTGTTTTTTGACACAACCACACACATTCTTGCTTAGAACAGTCATGATTTATAGTGGTTATGTATTTGGACTAAACTGGCTTCAACTCTTCGTTCCTCTTCTGGTTCTTCCTATTTTCTTTTCTTTTTGTATTCCATTTTGTCCTGAGAAACCTTTTATTTCAGTGGCTTTTTTTCCATTTTGTAGTCCTAAATCTTCTACTGATAAAATCAGTGAGACCTATATCACTGGTGGTTGAAGAAGTACAACAAAACCATATTTCTTGTCTAAAATATATGAAGCAAGGTTCTTCTTGTGATTTTAAAGGCTGATTCATGCAACCTTTTCTTCAACAGATTAACTAGCCTCCTCACTTACACAACTCATTACACTCCTCTACTTAAATAAGGAGAAAACGCCATAATGTACAACAACGCCTTCAGAGTAGATGACTCATAGATAAAGGAAATGTTTAGCTGTGGCAATATTGCAAAAATAATGCCTGGCTTCTTGTGAATGTGTGACAGGGAAAAAATTCTCTATCCAATACTTAGGAATAGCTCTGGTTGTCTGACATATTTGAATAAATTATATCAGAAGCCAAATATTCTTATTCCCTTGTCATTTTTTGACCAAGAAATCTATGTCTGGCCTTAAATGTAGTACTGATTATTTAAATTTTTGTTGCAGCCTGCTAATTGCACCAAGTTGTACTCATGCATTGTTGAAGGAAGGTTAATAAACAGTAGGGTAAAAATAGACTTCTAAAACTCAAATTAAAATTAGTCCAGATTTTGTAATGTTTTTTGTATCTGTAATAAATGCATTTTATGTTGTTCAAAACTAGATATTTTAAGTACATTATATGGTTCTTTGATAAATAGAAATAATTCTAAGACATAAAAGACTTGATGGCATAATTTCATTTTACCTTTCAAAAACACAAAGTCACACCAAGCATTTTACAAGAGCGGAATTTTGATAACATATTTTTCCTGTGGATTGAAACCAGAAAAATAAGAAAGAAAATAGGAGGGGAGTGGAGAGGGAGGCAATAGACGAAGAGGGTGGCAGCATCTTATTATTCTGAATACTCTTTGCTATGAGTTTTCATCTAGAAAGAGAATTATTTGATGGGTTTATCCAGTAAATACCAAAATATATAATCAAGACAATAGAATATTTTTTACTGGGGAATCTAAAAATCAGGTACTGGCTGTTAGCAGTGTAAAGTCAACTAGTCTGCAATTGGTTCTTGTCATAGCAGTGCTAGCAGAGTCTGATAAGGAAAAATAAGAAACCTATCATTGTGTTAATACCGAGGTTAATGCCAAAATAAAACAATATTTATCCTGTAAGAGTAGCAGCTGTGTTGTACTATTGAATTCAGCAGCCTACAATGTTCTTAGCAATGAACACAACCAGCTGTGCCTGGCAAGAGCAGGCAGCTTGCAGCACCTCAATACAGGCTCAAAGTGAACTTTTTTTTTTAATAGTTGCATAATTTTCCATTTGTAAATGGTTTTCAGTTCATTTCAGTATTCTTGTAACAGACATCTGTGGTGGCATCTTGAACATTTTGGGGTTGTTTATTGTTGGCTTGTTGCTGATGGTTAGCAGAAGAGACACTTTCAGGTTCTGTTTGAGGAACCTCAGGGCTCTGTTTTAGGCAGTTCAGCCTAACAGAATTAAGCCTGACATGTTTCAAGTCTAGTACTTTGTAAAATAAACATAAAACAATGGTTTAGATTTCTAATACACCTCCTCAACTGTATGAGACTCAAACTTTCCCAGTTGCTTTACACAGCTATAAATAAAGACCATAAAAGACAAATACAACAGGATAAATCAACATGGATTTGAAATCTGCTGCAGCACATTAAATGGTGCAGTCTCACTGAAAGAAAGGGTGACCTGCGGCTTCTTGCAGTTTGAAGCTAATTGTTTTCGTCAGGATGGGAACATCTGGAAGTCCACTGTGGTGTCCCACCAGCAAGGCTTCAGTAACTGAGCTGGCTTGAAGAGAATGAGCCCACTTTGTAGCGACACAGCAGGCTCAGACATCACCTATTCTGCTCTCCAAACTGTCATGCATAACAACTTCATTGTGCTAAATTGAACTTGAAAGCAACCAAAGGCTATGAGAAGGAGAGGCTATGAGAAAAGCGTGCTGTCAGCACTGGCAAAAGCTGACCTGGAAAGTAGGCTCAGAGACACGAGAATAAAGGACCAGGACCCATGAACATAGCATATTGTTTCATGTTAAAGTATGATTCCCATACCAGAGAAAATAGCAAATGTGATGTAAATTTATTTAAATAGATTCCACAGCTTAAAAGTTTGCCAGCTGCTCTTATCCAACTTTCCCAGCACTCTGATTCGTTACTTACAGTGGGAATGTAATGATATATAGTCATCATTGTAACAGCTTCTTTGCAGAGACACAATGATGATTAATAGCTAGCAGCAAATTTTCACATGGGCTCTGAAGCACTATAGCATTAAGCAGCCAAACACTCCCAAATCCCTCTTTTCTGTTCCACTGAAAAGTACTCTCCATGTAACTTGCAGATATGAACAAAGCCTATCTTAATTTCAATCAGCTTTTCCTCATTCAAAGAAACTTTCTCTCTTTCATAATTGATTCATGTGCATTTTTCTTTCATCTTTCACTGAGCCTGAGACTTTATTTTTTACTGGGTGGAGAGAGGAAAAAATTTCAGTAATAACTGATTTTGCTTTGTTTGAGCCTCTAAAATATATTTTGAGACTTTCCTCCGTTAGTTGAGCTAATGCATATTAAAAAGATACACAAAACTGAAAAGGAAGCTTTTCTCTTCAGTGAAAGATTATTAAGCACAAGCATCGAGAGCTGAGCTCAGAGAAACCATTCTAGTTGTGTAAGTCAAAGACTGGAGAGCAACAACAATAAGCTCCCTCAATTTATTGTATCAATTTCCATTCCCATGAGAAACTTTTAGTTGAAACTGGAATTAATTCACTTTTCCTTGCAGAATTATTTCAAAGATAAGACTTTGAATGGATATGTTTTATCATATTTATTTAGAAATTCCTAGAAATACATTATTTTTATATTAATGTTTTATTCACTGATGTGAGTTTATAATTTTTCCACAAATGTCCTTGCCATGCTAAGGGAGAAAAAATATTTTTAGGGAAGTTTCAGTGTTCCTTTCAACACCTTCATTGTAGTAAAACCAAATTTGGAGGGAATAACACTTGATTTACTTTAGACTAAGCACAGGGCAGAGAAGGAGGATATGATTTTAGGTTTTTACTCGGGTAAACCCTTTTAAAGAGCAAGGAAAAATTGCACCAGTGCAAAAAAAGACCTTAAATTGATGAAGAATGTCTGTTTTGCTCACGCTCTGGAGGAACGTACAAATTCTATAACTCCATGTATGTACCACATACACTGTTAGACTTCGCATATTATTGGTGCTCTATTCATGAACTGATGATTTGATCCATCCAATCCAGGAAAATATTCCTTGCCCTTTGTATATTAAGTATAATGTAGATGAAATTGACTTTGAAAGTAACATAATGTCTATGAATAAGTAGTGTTTGCTGAAATTATTTAATACAGCATGTGAGATGAAGAAGTAAATACAATAGTCACCAATCTTCTTTTAAGTGTATTTTAAGATAACATTATGGTCAAGTTTTGTGTTAATTTGGTGGGTTTATTAGCCAGAAGAAGTTAAAATCTTAACTCTTCTCACAATAAATTATTTTGAAAGAAGGCAAAATATCTGTGAAAATATTCAGTTGTTTTTTATTCACAGAAAATTGTTATTTGGTTTGTTCCAGGGGTGCAATTTTCTATTGACATGAATGGAATGGCAGATTTTCATCAGAATTTTCCTACGATTACTTAGGAAATAACATTGCATATCAAAATCTCTCAAGAGATTTGATTTGTACTCAACTTCTTTATGTTTCTGCCCTTTGTAAGCATGTTTGCTCCTTCTGTGTGTTTCAAGGGATGTTTTTACCCTTATGTAACTTAGCAGAATTATGGTTGATTTAATACACGACCCAAGACTTGAATCAGACTCATAGGATTTTTGTCAAGTACCACTTATGCTCAGTGAAGTAAAGGTTGTATTACTGACCTGGGATTCTTCTCCTCAATCAGTGTGTGACATTCTTTCCCCTTAACTGAAAAATACCTGCTTTAAAGAAAAACTTGCATTGTTTTCTAACAGTTCCACTTTTGACTTTTAATTGAAATTACTCAACATTTAACTGAAAGAGTTAAAAATAAAATTCTAGTAGTTATTAGTGACTTGTATTGAATAACACTTGCATTGCTTTAAGAGAGACTGTCATTGGAAATATTCCCGGGAAAGTGGAAATCTAAGCCTGCATATGGACAAGGGAGACCCATTCACTGGTTTCTGGATGCCAGGTTCCTCAGTTGTAGTCACAAATTAATCAAGTGTCCCCTTCGGTCCAGTGTTTTTTATTTGAAACTCTGAAATTGCCGCAGAAAAAAAAGGAAAATCTTGTGTAGTCAGTGAACTCTCCATTGTGCATCTGAGAACCTTTGTGTGTTGTTTATTCTGGCAAATACATAGAATACATGCACACTCCTGATGGCCTCAGACAATGGTATGCAAATAACTGGTATGGAGGGGTAAAATCACAGATGTCATACCCTTTTTCTGGACATGTCAGCACAAGTACATTAAACACATCAACGTGTTCATGCATGCTAATCTATGTTTTGGAGGACAGCAGAATCCTAGCACAGCTAGGGTTTCACAGCATTCGTTCTACTGTTTGGTGCTGTGTATATAGTTCCACAGAGGCAAGCTTTAGGTAACTGCAGTGTTAGATGAGAAAACTCCTTTCTCAAGCAGTCCCTAATTAGTTGTGGTCATACATTACATTAATGTTGGGTTTTAGGAGTTGTCCTTTAGGGGGTTTGTTTGTTTGCTGTTGTTGGGGTTTTTGTTGCCTTTTTTTTCTTTTCCTCTTAAGGAATTTTCCCCCATGCATGTTGCTAGGGGACAATAAGGACTGGATAGTTAAGAGAGACAAAAGAAGGTGTCACAGCTCAGGGGAGAGTTGCAGCTGGCTACTCTCTCATTACCTGGGGTTTCTAGTGAATGGCAGAGATTCCTCGAGTTGTGGACTGGGAAAACGGCGTTGGAAGCAGCCCCGCACTGTCTTGAGCTCAGCTTTCAGAGGGGAGAGAGGCTGCGGTCGCTGTGGGGAGAATTTGTCACCACTGCAGGGCTCCACCTCCTGCTGCCTTTCTTCCACCGTGAGTGGAGCTCTGCCTTTGACCGGCACCTTCCTCACATCTATCTCACTAAAACAGGGACTTTTCACCACCTGCTTGGACGNACATTTTCCATTCCAAGGGGGGCTCCTACCTTCCTTGACAGACACCTGTCTTTCAAACCAAGATAATTTCATAGCTTGCTAAAAATATTAGATGGAGATGACCCAAGGGCACAGTCAAATATTCTTAGTCCTTGCAGAAGTCTAGTTTAGAATTTCAGGCTCATATATCCAGAGTACCTTATGCCCTGTCTTCTACTGCATAGTAAGATTCTAAGCCACAGACTTCAGCTGTCTTCCCTCACTTTGAGTTTGGTGGCAGCATATGGGCTTCCTATTTTCAACAGCCTTTAGTCTCTTCTTACAAGATCACAGTATTAGATAACAGAGTCACTCTGTCTATGCATTGAAGATCTCTGACCTGGTGTGCCTACTAAAATACTGTAACTCTCCCTGTATGACCACCACATTTATAAGGAAGAAGAAACTCTGTGTTGTTCTTCCTATCTTAAATTACATTTTCTCATTCCATCCACGTTTCCAAGTTAGTCTGTTTTGTATCCAGTTTTGTATCAGTTTTTGTATCACTTCTTGTTTCCTCTATAGGCTGACAACCTGGTGTTGAATGAACCTAGATTTCATATACATTAATAAAATTGTACCAAATATGGGGACCAAATGCGTTCAATTGTCTTGGGAAATAGCCCTGTGAATACATTGGCATTACATTTTGTGTTTAATCACAGCTACAACAGCCTCTCTTAAACAAAGACGCCCAAAAGCTGTAAAGAAATCCTACTTCCACTCAAAGTCCACTCAAGTACCCAGTGCACAGCTTTTTACTTCTAAATCTTAGCTCTGAAAATAATGAAAATAATGAAAGTTTAAAAAGTCTCACTGAAGGCTGACCTAAAATAAGCCCCCATCTTCCTTTTTTTTCTATTTTTATTTTTGCCCTGGTTTCTGCATATTCTTTGGGTCATCAGTAAGAGCAATAGGTCATGATTAATATCATAGACACAAGTGTCCCATGATATCATATTTCCTGAACTATACTTTTGGATCCTTGCTGACAATTTCTCTTAGTTGCTATGGAGGCAGATGGTGCTTTCTGCCTAGAATTCCACTATTCTTGTTCTCTCTTGCTTTCACCTTTAACCTTTTACTTTCTGACTTTCATGGATCACCAATTTTTGTATGTTTATCCAATAAGGAACTTTCTGAGAAAGTAATCTTCTCTCAAGTGTAATAGAACTTATTTCTCCAAACTCTTAAAGCAAACAGTTTTCTGTAAAGAGAAGAAGCACTTTGTACCCCTTAGGAAATAAGAAAGCTAACATGTTGTTCATTGGACTCAGCACATGCTGCCTCTTGGCTGAACACCATGCGAAACAAAGCTGAGTAAAGAATAGGGTATGATGATGTGAGTAAACACTGAGGGGACCTCAGTGCCAGGAAACCTGGGTGTATTGTGCTAGCGGAGGAGAAAAGACTCAGAAAGGACATGGAAAAGCTATGAAGTTTCACAGCTGACAGTAAGAATGAAGATAAAGCAGATGGCTACTGGAGATATCAAAAAGAAGTACTAGGATTAGGATACAAAGGCATCCTTCCTTCATCAACTCACAGCAGACAATCTGTTCACATTTTCACATTCAAAAGGATTTTTAAAAGTTCTGAGAGGCACTGGAAAATTGGAGTGGATCCATTCTGGGGGGAGCAAGATAAAAATAGTGCTGGGGAACTTGGCATACAGTCAAAGGTTGAAGGATTTGTGTTTGCTCTGCCAGGGGACGATGGAGTTAAGAGGATCAAAGAATCTTGTATCTAAAAGTTATTTATGGAGTAGAAGCTGTTCTTGCTTCCCGTTGATGCATGGTGATGGGACAGGAGTGAAAGGGTACAAAATGCTGCCTGAATAGAAGAAAAACATCACTAAATATCACTAAAATATTGGAATGGTTTGCTCAGAGAAGTGGTAGAGTCTACCTCATTGAAAATATTCATGTCTTAGTTTGACAAGGCCCTGGATAACCTAATCTAAAGACTAAAAGGTTGGATTAGATGATTTCTATAGGTCTCTTCTCTTCCAACCTAGACTTCTCTATTATTCTGTGTCTCATACTAGATCTGAGTTTAGCATAGGGTAAAAATCGTAGAATAAGGCTAATTTTAAAGGCTATGTTAAAAATTAGCATACATTTTTGTTGGGGGTTAGATTTGTTTTTGTTTTTTCCTCTCTAAAGAATTTTTTCCCCATAAGTTACCAAGGAGACCAAATGTTGGGTANCATTCTCCATTCCAAGGGAAGCTCCGGCTTTCCCTGGCAGATACCTGTCTGCCCAAACCAAGACAATTTTGCATTCCAAAACAAAACATACATTTTTAAAATATCTCCTTTTAACAAGGGTAAACTGTTTGGCAGTTTTTAAAAAAATTGAAAGTTCCAGGCCAATGTGCTCAGTTCTTCAGCCAGCCATTCTCCACTCTCATCCTAAATCTCTCTGCCTTCTAAGTAGCTCTGACAACCTGTCTGTCTCAGATGTCTGTCTGTCAATCAAGAATAAGGTGCTGTGATCTTCAGTTAATGTAAAAGAGTGACTTGGATTAAAGTGTTTATTGTAGAAGCAATCAGAAAATATAATTTTGTAAAAACTGAATTTTAATTATTTTGATTGTATTCCATTTTGGCTGGTGTCACTACAGATCTTTTATTGTGCCTTTCCTTTGATTCTAACTGGTCACACCCCCTTTATTTTGAGTCCTCCAATATCTCCTTTGTTAGTTTTAGTCATCAAGTCAGCTAGCACTTCCATTTCGCTGGCTCTTATTTTCTTCTCCTTATACTATCATTTGTCTTAAAATAGTTCATTGATTCTCACACTTTACTCCAGTGATGTGCTCTCAACATCACCTCTGCTTGGACCTCATCCTTCTCTCTGATCTTCCACACCAAATGTCTTGTCTCTGTTGATCTCCTCCCCTCATTTGTGCCTTTCCCAAGACTTACAATTCGACAGTGTCTCTCAATTCTGCAGCACATCAGCTGTTTACTTCTAACAGTGTAATATTTATTCGGATTATTGTCTACAGTTACATGGTCTTTTATACTGTAAACTCTCAATCACTTCATCATGAGGTTTTTACCTTTTGTGAGATCACAAACACTATCTTCCATCCCTGAAGTCTCACGTTCCTTTTGCCATGGAATTAAGAAGGCCAAGTGATTTCTCTCTTCTGCATGTTATTTTCAAATCTAATGATGGTTATATCTGTAGAATAACTGTGCTTCTGTTCCCTATTCAAGTGCTGATTTTACAATCTTTTTTGCCTTTTCTGCAGCTTCATGTCTTTCTGCTGTTGACTCCACTTGAGGATTCAAGAAGTTCTTAGAATTATGGAATCACAGAAAGATTTGAATTTGAAGGGGCCTTAAAGAGCGTCTAGTTATAACGCCCCCCTGCCCCGCCACTGGGGGTTCTCCTCTCCTTTTCTATCATGCCCAGTCATGTTCTTCCCTGTTGCTATGCTTTTGTCTTCTTTACTAAAATCTTTGCTCTACTAAAACTTTTGCTCTTACCGTGTTGCCATCTTCAGGCCAATGATATGCTCTCAATGGAGAAGAGGCTAAGCAGCAGTCATTGGACAAGATGAATGGAGCTTCTGGGGGATTGTCTTAGCTGTTCAAAGCATGCTTTTGTGCTCTGCAGGCCAGGATTCTTACCTTGGTACAGAGCACTTCAACATCTAACCACCTCAGCTCTCTCAGGGATGAATGCCCCTGTTTACTCAAGAAAAATTGAAGAGGAAGACAGTCAAATGCTAATGGTCTGTCTCTCCCTGTCCTGGAGTAGGACTCCAGGCTTTGGAGTGACTTTAGATCACCAATCCTTTTTTGTAATTCATTGAGTAGTGTTCTTCTACCACCTGCACAGTGATTCTTTCAAAACCACACTTTTGAATGGCACTTCCTATTTCAGATTTTCTTCAAACAAACCAATTGGGTGCGATCTCCACAACTGCAGCAATTGCAAATTTAGAATAAAATATGAGGCAGCCTCGTACGGCCTCATCTACAAACTGTATGGGGACTGTAATAGTTTTGGTATGACTTTGATCATCAGCCTGAAGATTATCTCAATGACCTCTATCTGTTTCATGGGAACTCCTGCATTAAGTAAAGATCAAGGGACTACTTACATATTTTGCCCTGCCTTACCTTTTTGGTCACGATTCCTCCCTAACCAACCACTCCTACAATAAAAAATAGCAAATGATGGTGTAGCACACTGTGTTCATTTTGCATAGCTTGATCTTTTGGTAAGGAGTGAAGAAACCAGCCACTGAAGACATTTTTTCTGTGGGAAACTGCTAGAAACTTCCTGTGCACCTGGCAAAGTCAATTGCAGACTGGCTCTGAAAATAAACATGTTGCCAAGCCAAATAAAATATTTGGTAACGCCTCTGTGACGACATATTTAAGGAGGGAAAAAGCACGTGCAATTCATCTTTCTTCCTCTCCTCCCAGGTGTGGCAAGGCAACCACCAGGGCCCTTCCCAGTGTGGGCACCGAGGCCATGCCAACGGGGACTATCCCGGTGCCACAAGTGACCGCGCAGCCAGGACTGTGTGGCCAGGGCCAGCACTGGGAGCGCTTGTGCGGCCAGGGCTATCTCAGCCCACATAGCCCACAGCTATCTCAGCACAGTCCACAGAGAACTTGTGCTTGCCTGGCTCACTGTGCTGAGGGCAGAAGGGCAGGGGCAGCAGCAGCAGCAGCTTCTCCTTTTCGGTGCCCCGTGTGAAGAGAGGCCCTGAATGGAGCCGGCGCTGCAGCAGCCAGCAGGGACCACGTGGCCAACAGTGAGGGGCATGGCGAGCCATTCCCTGGTGCAGAGCCTGGACAGGATCAACCTTTCAGTGCTGCTAAACCCTGTTAGAACTTTTNAGCCTTCTTCCAAACCAGAACAACTCATCCTTAAACAACTATACCTCATGAACTAAAATGACCCACGCCATGTAGTTCAAGAAAACAATTTTGTCTGTGGGAGGGACTCAAGTTACAGCAGGTTGGGCAGGACTGCTCCTTCTGAAAATTAGAACCACATTGGAGAAGTCCACAAAGAACCATCACCCATAGGAAGGACCCCATGATATAACAGAAGTGACTCCTCTCCTTAAGCAAACTGAAGAACAATTTTTAGAAGTCACAAACTGACTAAAAACCCCATGTTTTATCTCTCTGTACTGTCGGTGGGAAGGAAAGAGGGAAGGTGGGAAGAAAAGAGGGGTAAGATTCTTACATCAGTCTACTCCAGCGGGTGCTGAGGACAGAAAATGCCTCTGTTAAAATTCATAGATCCAGTTCAGGAATGGCCTGGGAATTAAGTCTTCTTCACACAAGGAAGAGGAGAAAGAATAGAAGATGGTGGGCTGTTGGGCATCTTCTCTTTGAGAAAGGAAGAAGAACTTGTGAAACCTAAATAAAAAGTAGGTGAAAAAAATGGTTGTATTTATCCAGCCTGCTGAGAATGACAGTATTACTTCAGAAGCCAAGTTGAAGAGGAGCAGTCCTTGACTCACAAGGCTTCAGTGGTCTGGCCATGAAACATTACAAGTTATCTCATCTGGAAAAATTATTAAAGAAACTTAGGTTTCAAATGTCAAATACATGTCAAATACAAAATATAAATAAACATGTTACTGAGGAAAAGAAGGAGCATGTAAGTGCTCAGGATGTTGTACAGGCTCTCTGTACAATAAAAAATCCAAAGCTATGAGAATAGCTTTGCCTCAAGGAGGAATTTAATTTAGGGACTGGAGATCCATGAACACATATTTTCTCACAGTTATATAATTTTTCTTTGCTTACTTAGAACTGACAGCATGTTAATTGACCTACAATACATGAAAAAGAATCCTTTCTATTAACTGATATCAATAACAATAAAACTACAGCATACTCTCACGGAAAACAGCACAAAAATAGGAATAAATGTGATATGAGATGCAAATTACTATTTGCATCTTCTCTTGTGGAAATTACTCTGTAAGTGCCTTTTTAAGATGGTCTAAAATGAAAACTTGGGACGGGTCCAGGTATATTAAAAGAATCAGGTGAACTTCAAATTCTCTTTTTCTGAAAAGCTAAGGTGCACTCCTTTTTGAGCCAGCCTAAACTAGCTCAAACTATGAAGGAAATAAGGGAAGAAATGTGCAACAGATTCTGTGTTATACTGAGCTTTACCATTTGCCCCAAAGAACCAAGTCTGAACCTGAAGTACTCAGAAAGTCATGATAGGGAGACAAAAAAAGGCTGTAGAAAACAGAGTAGAAAGCTTTTAAGGATCACAAGTAAAACTTGTTTGAATTTGTTAAGTGCTAATTCATGGATGTAAGACATGCAGCAATCTAAACTGTGATGGGATTTGACAAAGGGTTATGAAAGTGAAACATTTCCTGCAGTTTCTGTGCTCATGTTGTGTGCATTTCCTGCTTTTTAACTGAAAAATAAATCTTGAATTCATGCCTAAGCATCTTAACCTTTTAGTGTGAAAAATATTGCTCTGATCCAGTGAAGTGAGTTGCTTGTATTTAGGCAGCTCCAGGAAAAAAAATCTGTGAAACACTGGGAATAATATAAAAATGTAGTATCACTGTCAAACTATCAAAAAGAAATTAAACTTTCGATATATACCTAATAATACTACAATCTACAAAGGTGCTATAATGTATCATGTCCAAGACATGCTACAAACCCAGCAGTATTTCTGAACAAAGATTCTTTTAAAAGACAATCTTTCATCAGAAATTGTGGTAAACTTACACCACATTAAAACACATTAAAATTGTAACAGATACTACTCTTAAATCTCATAAAATTGCCTATATCTTGGTATTTCCTCTATGAGTTCATATTTCCCCATGAAAATATAGCAAAATCAAAACCAAAGAAGTCTTGAAATCTCTTTCATGCTTTAAATAACGTTCGATTTGCATTTACTCTTTGAGCCATGTAGAACAGAGTATTTTTAACCTTTCTTTCACCATCCTCCAAGTAATTGTTTAAATAAAAAGAAAGCAATTGAGGTATCACCTACACAGTAGACAACTCAATTTGTTGCAGGGTAATCTATACATGCCAGGGTATACAGTGAGGTCTCTGTATCTCTTTTAACGTATTTGCTTCTGGATGAAATTTTTAGTTGCAAAATTTAAAGCTTTGTATGCTTTTTTGCTGAATTATTAAACTTTTAAAAATAAACTGCTTATTCCACGTATGTTTATTCCACTGCAACTTTTTCCCTTGATATAATGGAATTTTTCTATTATGAGAAATATACAGAAACCACAATTTCCCTTTCTATTAAAACAGATTTTAATTGAAATTCATCTGAATGGATAATCTTTGTTATTTTTATAATCTTATAAATTGTGTATATTTTCTTCTTGTCATAGTTCATATGAACTTATTTTAGAGGTATTATGAATGATCATGCACATGAAAAAGCAATTCATTTTCTTAACTTTTTGGTCAGAAAACTTTTTCAGATGATTGAGATTGTGTAAAATTTTCTGTTTTACAGGAAAATAATTGCTATTCTGTCAAAAATAAAAGTGGCATTTAAGAGGAAAGATTTATCTTTAGCTATTTAAAAGGTTTTTCAGGCGGATAGCTTTGTTAATTACATGAAACATTTTTCTTTTTTGTTGTTGCTTCCTCTCCTTCTCCTCAGTTTGTGTATAGTTCTTTATTTTTCCAAATATTTACTGCTCTTTAGATTTTATAAAGAGAAAGGGGGGAAGGTGATTGGACCATGTCTGTGTTGAGAACTAGCTATAATACACTATTGTTAAGAAAGTAACCAGACGCTTAACTAAAATACTTGATACTCTGTGTTACAGTGAAAAACTCTTTTTAAATCACAGATAAAGCAAAGTTAGAGGAAAGGCATGCTCTTGAATTATGAAGTGAGGAAGTAATCTGAGTGCATGTTTTTGAGATATCTAACTACTCACAGAGGACTTATGCTAAAACTGAAGCTAGTTTCAGGTTTAATATCTTTCACTGAAAGTTGGACCCTCTGAAATCCAATGCAAGGTGGAACTCACAAATGGGGATTTTGTTCATGAGGGTGTAATTGCATTGGTGCGGTAGGCTGACCCTGGCTGGATGCCAGATATCCACCAAAGCCACTTCACCGCTCCCCTCTGCAACTGGACTGGAGAGAGGAAATACAATGTGTTCATGACTTGAGCTAAGGACAGGGAGAGATTCATACACAGATTATTGTCATGGACTTGACTTGGATATTAACTGAATTTACTACCAATCAAAACCAGAACAGGAAATGAGAAATAAAACAAATCTTAAAATCACCTTCCCTCCAACCCTTTTCCCCTTTCTGGGCTCACTCCTACCCCCCAGCGACACAGGGAGACAGGAATGGGGGTTATGTTCAGCTCATCCTAGGTTGTTCCTGCCACTGGTCAGGGAGAGAAGTAATTTCACTGCACCAGCATGGGGTCCTTCCCACAGGAGATCTTCATGAACTTCTTCAGTGTGAGTTTTTCCCATGGGCTACAGTTCTTCAGGAACTGCTCCAGTGTGGGTCCCTTTCCATGGTGTGCAGTCCTGCAGGCACAGTCTGCTCCAGCATGGGTTATCCATGTGACCATGAGTCCTACCAGGAAACCTGCTCCAGTGTGAGATCCTCTCTCCACAGATCTGCAGGTCCCTGCCAGGAACCTGCTCCAGCACAGGCCTCCCAGAGGCTCACAGCCCCCTCTCACACCTCCACCTGCTCCAGTGTGGGGCTCCTCCACAGGCTGCAGGTGCATCTCTGCATACCCATGGACCTCCATGAGCTGCAGGGGCAGCCCACGGATCATCATGGACTGGACAGTGGCCTGCAGAGGAATCCCAGCTCTAGTGCCTGAAGCTCCTCTTCCCCCTCATTCTTCAGTGACCTTGCTGTCTCCAGAGTTTTTCCTCTCACATATTATCATTCTGCTCTTATCTGAGCATATTTATAACTGCATAATAATTTTTTTTCTCTTCTTAAAATATGTTATCACAGAGACATTANTTCAGCTCATCCTAGGTTGTTCCTGCCACTGGTCAGGGAGAGAAGTAATTTCACTGCACCAGCATGGGGTCCTTCCCACAGGAGATCTTCATGAACTTCTTCAGTGTGAGTTTTTCCCATGGGCTACAGTTCTTCAGGAACTGCTCCAGTGTGGGTCCCTTTCCATGGAGTGCAGTCCTGCAGGCACAGTCTGCTCCAGCATGGGTTATCCATGTGACCATGAGTCCTACCAGGAAACCTGCTCCAGTGTGAGATCCTCTCTCCACAGATCTGCAGGTCCCTGCCAGGAACCTGCTCCAGCACAGGCCTCCCAGAGGCTCACAGCCCCCTCTCACACCTCCACCTGCTCCAGTGTGGGGCTCCTCCACAGGCTGCAGGTGCATCTCTGCATACCCATGGACCTCCATGAGCTGCAGGGGCAGCCCACGGATCATCATGGACTGGACAGTGGCCTGCAGAGGAATCCCAGCTCTAGTGCCTGAAGCTCCTCTTCCCCCTCATTCTTCAGTGACCTTGCTGTCTCCAGAGTTTTTCCTCTCACATATTATCATTCTGCTCTTATCTGAGCATATTTATAACTGCATAATAATTTTTTTTCTCTTCTTAAAATATGTTATCACAGAGACATTACTACCATTTCTGATTGGCTTGGCCTTGGCCAGCAGTGGGTCTGTCCTAGAGCTGTCTGGGACTGGCTCCATTGGACATGTGAACCTTCCAACAACTTCTCACAGAAACTATCCCTGTAGCCTTCTCTGCTACCAAAACCTTGCCATGCAANAGTTTTTCCCATGGGCTACAGTTCTTCAGGAACTGCTCCAGTGTGGGTCCCTTTCCATGGTGTGCAGTCCTGCAGGCACAGTCTGCTCCAGCATGGGTTATCCATGTGACCATGAGTCCTACCAGGAAACCTGCTCCAGTGTGAGATCCTCTCTCCACAGATCTGCAGGTCCCTGCCAGGAACCTGCTCCAGCACAGGCCTCCCAGAGGCTCACAGCCCCCTCTCACACCTCCACCTGCTCCAGTGTGGGGCTCCTCCACAGGCTGCAGGTGCATCTCTGCATACCCATGGACCTCCATGAGCTGCAGGGGCAGCCCACGGATCATCATGGACTGGACAGTGGCCTGCAGAGGAATCCCAGCTCTAGTGCCTGAAGCTCCTCTTCCCCCTCATTCTTCAGTGACCTTGCTGTCTCCAGAGTTTTTCCTCTCACATATTATCATTCTGCTCTTATCTGAGCATATTTATAACTGCATAATAATTTTTTTTCTCTTCTTAAAATATGTTATCACAGAGACATTACTACCATTTCTGATTGGCTTGGCCTTGGCCAGCAGTGGGTCTGTCCTAGAGCTGTCTGGGACTGGCTCCATTGGACATGTGAACCTTCCAACAACTTCTCACAGAAACTATCCCTGTAGCCTTCTCTGCTACCAAAACCTTGCCATGCAAACCCGGTACAACCGGTCAGTTCAGTCCTCAGCCCTTATTTATCCCTTTACACTCTGTTATTTTGTACAGTATTGCTGTAGTCCACAAGCAGAATTTTATGAAGACCTAAAAGTTTACATAGGCTTATGTGTGTTCAAATTGCCTTTATGGCACTAAGTCTGAATTATATTAGTCAAGATGGAGTTAGAGTAGTTATTTGTTGTATTGTAGGACAAAATCTGAAGGTAAATAAACTAATAATGGTTTAGCAACACTTGTGTTCACATGCTACTCTCAAGATATAATGGTTGTTTTGTTGGTGTTTTTGCTTTTATTCCTTTCTGTTAGGGAGTGTCATAAGCATTGTTAAACCAAGATGTTTTTCTTCCACATTTTTCCAAGCAAAATAAGGTCATTTGCTATTATAATTGTGCTCCATGGTAATGATTAAATTTCAAATATGCATTCTATATGTAGTTTACATGCTGTAACTATGTTAGTCGGTTATGTTTGTTATGCACATACAATATATATGTATTAATCCATCTTCTCTTCCAGCTGCCTTAAACTGTTTGGTAATGATCCAAATCCCACTAGAATCAAAGAAAATATTTTTCATTTGAAGTTTCCAATCTGCTCTCTAGCCAATCTGTCTAGGGCATCATAAACACCATGTTTTCTTTCACAACCAATGCATTTAGGTTTTTTGTTTTCTTTTTATTTTCCCTTCTTGTCAGATTTAAGTCTTTACTGTTCTGTTTGCATGAGCCCCACAGGTTCTGCAGCAGTGCAGCAGAATGAAATGGACTCTTTTGACTACACTGTCAATCTCAACCTTCAGTTCAAATCTACCATCAGCAGAGAAAAGCATTTATAAAAGCATTTATCCTCATGCAATAGCCAGGCAGAATGCTGTCTGGGGGCAGGAGATACTAATTTCCTAGAAGGCTGAATTACTTCTGGACATGAAAACCTGAGAGGTGTCTGGTTGCCTACCCAAGATTGTCTGTATCTGTGAAGTTTCTGAAAATCTCCTGAAGATCTCTGAGAACAACATGGATGTGATCAGGCCACACTAACTACAGGAGAAGGGGGTGGGAGTCTGCTGGAACAGCAAATGTCAGCCCCCTCTGCTTGCTTTTGCTGATCTCCATGTCCTGAAAAGCCAGGATGTCCTCTGCTTCTGCAATGAAGGGTATAGTCCTTGAGGATTATCAGTACTGACACTGAGGAGACAAAAATCACCATCCTCCTAACCTTCTCTGTAGAGCAATTTCAGCTCTCTAATGAGCTATGCCATGGCTACCTGCTCTTATTTATCTGGTGCCATCATAGGGTGATGAAGTTCAGTTTTTCCCCAATGATCAAGAAATCCAGATGTAATTTTGTGTCATGGAGACTGCTCATGTTCAGTCCCAGCTAGTTCTTCTTACTTACTGCACAATCTTGGCAAGCCTCTTGAAACTCTGTGGATCAGCCCAGGCCAACAGGCAAAGGAGGTCCATTCCTTCACATTTAATTCTTAAGAGTCAGTACCATCCTCTCCCTGGAGGATATAAAGATATCTCTGTCTTCTGCTGGTTCATCCATGGGAATATGTGCACAAAAGTGCTTTAAAACAAGTGAACCCAGTTTGAAATGTTGGAGTTTCCCACTCCTTTCAGAATGATAACTTTAGGGGTTTTTTTGTTTATTTAGAAGTTTTTTGTTTGCTGCCTTTTTTTGTTTGTTTTTTATGTAACCTTTCCTATTTTTGGCTGTGCCCTGGATGTGGGAGGTGCTTCAAAGCAAGGACACACTTAAAACTGGGTCATCTTTCTCCACTGACTGGAGAAGTTTTTATTGAAAGTCTACAGCAGATTCTTCAAATCTTCTTGTAGTCTCTGGGAAATTGTGGAATGGAGAAAACATGCCAATAATGCTAGTGGATACTTTGAAATTCAGGAATTGGTTCCCTCCTAATTCCTTGTTATCAGATCTTATTTTAAAGATTAATTTTGAACTTAAAATGTTACATAATTTATTTTCTATCTAGAGTTCAAGTTATTAGACTGTATCTGTATCATATTATCCAGCTTTTCCTTGCAGATATAACGACTAGAAACCCAATATTCTTTAGATAAAAACAGGGTTGTCTTTTTTGGTAATTTCTAAAGTTCTTATTTTCAAACAATTGGTTTCCAGAATTGCACTCCTTTCTATAGTGCCTGAAATACTGTCCAAAGCCAGCCAGATTATGACAGTCAGACAAATAACAAACTAGACTCTAGTTAAAACTAATCTATATGAATATGATCAATAAGGATAGATTACACATTGTAATCTTCAGCTAAATCACAGATCAAGTGGTACACAGAGATCACCTTGCATTGTCTGGCCATGTACAGACCAGGGAATAAATCCTACTCCCATGGGATAATGGCACTTACAGTAGTGTCAGGTTACTGGAAACAGTTAACATCAGTTGGCCAGGCTGAAGAAAACAATAAGGGCCATTCAGCTCCAGATGCAGTCCAAAAGTCTGGGGAATGCATGTTGTCCCCATCCCCAGCACATCTACATCTCTTCTCTCACTTCAGGAATCAGTGTTTCTATTCCTATTGAGCTCACGGAGGAGTGATATCACTGCATAGGTAAGTAAACAAATCTCTGAAATTTAATACCACTCAGCAAGATGAGGGGTATTTTGACCAGAGAATGAAGAGAAGTGTGAAACACAAAATCTTGAATAATTACGAATCTTTTTGGAAGGAAAGAGTTATCTTTTTGCCCCACAAATGTATAGCATATATTTTTAATTCCTTTGTCCAATACCATCTAAAAGGAGTAGCACATCCCCACAAACTGCCAGGGACCAGGAAAACTTTTCTGGAGAAACATAGTTTTTTCAGGTGCAGGTCTTTTATTGGAGCTGTGATGCATTACTTTTTTTTGGACATAGATATACAATATAGCAGAGATGGCAACATAGTTTTCTATATTAATGTAGTATCATATGTACACCAGCTGGATAAAGAAACGATTTAAAGGCAAATAAACTGTAACTGTAGAGAAGCTTAGCAAATCAAATCTAACCCATTGACTGTATAATAGAAGTGCTCAGCCTGGGTAGACTCAGAAGCTCCATTTCTAGATTGCATGTGGTAGAAAAATGTGATTTTTTTCACAAAGATAAAATCTAGATTTTCCATAGCAAAGGTGTGCTGTCCACAGAGGCAAATAACCACTCCATTTTTCCAGATAATTCCTTCTTTCACTTAACCATGACAACTGCATAATGAACAGCAGAACTGAGATTTCCAAGGAAAAGGAAGATTCAATTTCAAAATGATTTTTTTAAAGACAACTATGCGATTTTATAGACACATGAAGAACTACAATTATGTGGTTTTCTGAAGCTGAAGAAATAAGATTAAAAATATACACAAACCTTCTGTGAAACTTACTATTTCCCTTTTTTGCTTGTTTATCCTGATTCCTTTTTCATGGAAGGGGGTCATAACAAGGATGACAGTGTTGAAAGCCTTCTCTTTTATTTTCCTTCTGCAAGGATCCAGTGTGATATCATTGCACTGTATGTACTATTCTCTGTTCTCAGGGGGTGAACACTCTACATAGTGGGGACGAAACATGCCGTGGAGCTGTGCTGGAAAGGATTTTCTCTATCTACCTTTCTGGTCCCTCCACAGTTCCTGAATGTTTTGGTCTCAGCTCCAGAACTATTACATTTAATGTCATTACACAGGAACTAAACAAAAATGGGAAATTATTTTTCCATCCAGAATTTGCAGAGAAGTTGAAATTCTATAGCTAGGAAAATATACACTCTGTACATATAAGAAAAATAAGAGCAGATCAAGATAAATAGAGCAAAATGACATTATTTTTCTTCTTTCTTTCCTTTCCCTCCCTCTACAGCACTCTAGTGTCTGGGAACAATTTAGGTCAGAAAATTATAGACAGATGAACAATGACCGCCATAAATGTTTTAATATCTTTAATAATGGTGTGGCACTCAGAGATTACATTATACTAACCATTATATTATTTTTGCAGCTTACTGTACATTGACTCTGCTTGTAAGCAAGAAGCCTTTCTGCCAGTAGAGAACAAATGAAGCTATGTGGGATGCTTTAGCTTAGATTAGGCTAGATTCAAACCACCCTGATGGGACAATTTGGGTCATTAAATTTACATCATATTGCAGTCCGCTAAAGACTCCACTTGTCAGCAGTGAGGAAAATGAATACTTCAAAATATTCACCTTCTGGTCTTCCATTGCCACCCATGAACAAGAACAAAGAAATGGATCTAAATACAGAAATAATAAAATTCATGTATGAGTACCATGCAGGAAATACCATAAGATGAAGCTTAGGAGAACACTTAGGGGAAAAAGTTCTGGTTTTCTTCCTCAAAATTAGTTTTTACAAAATAAAATTACATACTCACATTATACTGGATGTATTTCATATACCAGAATTGTCACAACACCACTATAAAAGGAGTGAGGTTCTGTAATAATTTTAATGAAATTCTAACTTTGTTGCTTAATTAAAGCCTTTTTCATGTCACCAGTATTAATTGCACACTGCAGTGTCTACTTCCTCTCAGGAGGAAACCCTCAGCTATGTGATATTTAAGTTGGAAATATCATCATTTTTGGCTGAGAGGAGAGCAACTTGATAATGTGACAGAAGAGATGTGTTTGGCAAAAGCTTTTCATAATATATACAGCAAATACTGAGACATCTTGTGCAAAAATATTGCTTGTGTTGAGTAAATACAAAGAAATGAGGACTGAGAAGTGACCTGGCAGGTATACCTGCTGTTGCAAAATATACCTTGCACAGCCCCAAGTTTCATTTATTTGAGGATGATCTATAACAGTCCCCTCCTAGGACATGTGTACTCCAACAGCAGCAACAGCTTATAAGCAAAAGAAGATAAAATTGTAAATCAAGCAGGGAAGTTATTTTTCTTCTTTTTTTTTTTTTAAACAGCATCATGGAAACACAGTAAAACACATTATAAGAATAATCAATGAGCTAAATGAGGCACACACAAAAATATAGTTTCACCTATAGTAACTAAAAAAAGGAATATTGAGCTTCCCACATAAACATGCTACATACACAATTTTATTAGCTCATCTTCAATAACAAGACTCTAGTAATTGGTTGAAAAGCAACCTACTATTATTTATAGTAAGAGCACTTGCCAAGCAAGCGCTGATAGCCAATCTCAGTCTTAGCTAAGTTGTGCTACCATTCTTCCAGCAGCTGCATTGCGAGTGCAAACAGAAAATGAAACACTAATTATTTTAAATCTCACCAAACAGTTCCCTTGGAGACAACATTTTCCTGGTGGGTCACAGCAGCTTCATACCACAAGACTTTCCAGTGGCACCAAGCTTGAGATTACTAGAGTACAAAAAAACCACTGTGGGTTGTGGGAGGGGTTCAGAATGGATGCCAAATCACCCTAATCTTTATAGCGGACTAGGTCCACCCACCCCTTAGGGTCAGGCTCCAGATCCTCACTGAGGTCTGTATCTCAAGTAGGTACTATGTGTCCTGGTTGTCATGGTCATCTGAATTTTGGATTTAAATCTACTAAATAAAAAAAAAAGAGAGACAGAAATCTTAGGATACACTGCTGGTAGATTCTGGAGAAAAGGCCTCATACAGCATGAGGTTCAGACACACCTACCATAGCAGCATTTTGACTCTGCAGTCAATGAAAAGAGTTAAATATCTATAGGGCTCATTTAAAGCATCCAAATTAATTGTCTAAAGCCAAACAGTGTATATACTCTTTAGAAGAAATTAAGGGAAAGGACTTAAAATTGTTTATATTTTCACTAGGAAAGACCAAGCTAATCATTTTGCCAGTAATTTATAAACATTACACAGATGGTTTTACATTCTAGTAAAATACTGAGAAGGACAATTTAGCACAGGAAAAAGCATATTAAAAGTCTAGAATCATGAGTTTGCCCCTTTCATGTCTGGCTTTCAGGAATGTAATGCACTGGGTTTTTTTGTTTTTTAATTTGAAAGTATGTCAGAGATCTTCCCTTACAAAATTAGAAGTGAACACAAGTAGTCTAACAGAGCTTACCTATCAATCAGGTAGCATCTTTAGATGCTACAGGGCAGTGGGGGAGATGTTAACAGTGGTCACATTTCAAGGAGAATGATTTGTCCTGGGGAGACCCAGAGGTTCAGTATTTCTCATTTCTCATTCTAACATCCTATCTTTCATATTTTTTTCTTATCACACATGGAATTACTATGTCTGAAGGTAGCTGAAAACTTTGGTTCTTTTTTTATGAGGTGCACAGTTTATTATTCAGCTGAAAGAATCTCTAAGGCCATCCAACACCATATCTCTTTCTTGTATTTTTGCTTTTTTATATTTAGCAATGAATGGAAACTTTTACTTCCAAGGTAAGTTCCTCATGTTATGTAATTAACACGCAGAACCTGCACCTTTTTGAAGGCAGAAGAATAAAGGCCTAAAGGCTGAAGTCTATTAGTTTTCTCTTGGTACACTTTGCTCTCAATTTATTTCCTTTTAATTGAGACCTTACTTTTAACAAAAGCATTGTTGCTGAGGACAGAGTGTTGCTACATGAACACAGATCAATTTGCTTGGTTTTCATATTCATTAGTAAATTATGGGAGATCCAATAGCTCACAGAGATGGCTCAGGATACCTCAGTCACTCTCTCAGATTCAATATAACACATTAAACTATTCCTTTTAAAAGCCAACAAATGTTTCCTTGAATGTTAAGAGATATAAAGATTTAGAATACAGGATAATTACTGTATTTGCAAATAAAGTGCACATTTGCATCTTTTCAATAAGAGGCTAATTACAAGGAAGTAGGAATTTGAAAACATGGACTGAAAGCTCAAAACTATGGACAGTGTGCAATTGCATTTGAATAGATAACATGAAGTTACTGGCAGAAAAAAAGAGTTAAGAAAAAAGGAAGCTGGTAATTTCATCTTAAATAATAAATTGGAAATTTTGAATATATGGCATTCCATGTTGTTATGTAATATGTGCTTGAAGTTTTAACTAAAATTTAAGNGAAGGAAGGCTATGGGTTTGAAATAGCAATTTATTAAAAGCAGAAAGCAACAGGCTAAGATACACATGGTAACAATATCAGTACTAACAGCCAAATTCTAAAAAAGAAAAGGTGTTTTCTACCCAGAAAAGGATATTCACCACTGGGAAAAAAAAAGAATCCAAGCTGGTGAACACTTCCCATAGATTACACCCCATGGTCTCCAGAGAAAAGCAACACAGCGAGTGGAGCAGCCATGGCTAATATTGGCCTGTCCAGCCCAAAAGCAATGGAAGGCAGGGACAAACAAAGCTAGGTGATCTGAATAGAGATGGTGCAGCTTTTCCAGTGGGTGGGCAGAGGGACCAGTTTGGCAGGGTTAGAGGTGACAGTCCCTCCACTGGAAGAAGCCACCAAGATAGTGACCTTGAGGTTCCAACACACCAGTTTTCCTGCTGAAACCATGTGCCCTGAATAAAAAAACTGTTCACAGCCACACCATGCTAAACTCTGCTCCTTTCCTTTGTAACTGGAAGACAAGTTAACTTTGTAAAAGTGACACATAGAAAACCTGACTGTGAAAAACATGTAAGTGTCTTTACAACTTGCCATGGGCCACAAAAAGTAAATGCCTCAGCAGCATACAACAGTTCTGCTAAAAAGTAAAAATAATCGTTCCCTGTGTCCAAAGGTTAAGCATGCAATAATAAATAGCCCTACTTCAGATCTCAGTGTTAGGGACAGAAGAAAGGTATAATCCTTACAAGTTGATTGCTGCCAATGAATTTGTGATTTTGACTTGATTACATTCAGTGTTAATAAAAAGAAAAGTTCAAGTACAAGTACAACATATACATCATGTTTTCAAACTGAAAGTCTGATGGGTAGACAAAAATGTAAGGATGTTGGAGAGTAAAGTTTAGAATTAAAGGTGTGAATGAAAGTTAAGTGGTCTATATTTACATAGAATCTATAAGACAACAAAATTCTCACAAAAAGAGCAGGGAACACTATTTTTGGATGCTAAGCAGAGAAGTGCTTACATCATACAAAAATAATAAAGATGTGTCAAAGTAGGTTAACTAGCAAAATTAATTGCGAAAATATGAAAGAGAATTTTTGTGTAGGTCATTGAAAAGTTTAAGATATCAAAAAGAGACTTATGATTTCTTGACAGAATTAAACAGATAAAAGGCTTTTTAAAAGACTGACATAGATCGATAATTTTTGTTAAAAGTACACTGGGAATGAAACATACCCTATAAAAACTGGAATTCTATTAGCAGAGGGTTGTGGTAAGCCTATTAGTAGACTTCCCAGAAACAGCCAAAACAATTTCTATTCTCCACTTGGACACAGTAAGGACATTTTTATCACATAAGAATATCCTTTAATAAGGTTAATGGGTACTTTCCTGTCAATTAATAGTCATTAAAAAACATCTGTCTGTAGGCCTGAATAACTTTAACCTATGAAAGAGTTAGCAGGTGAGAGCACACTACCACTGATGTTAACTTTTAGTAAACTTTGATATATCAGGGAAATGCCAGAAGACTGTAAGAATATTTCTGGGCCAGTATTCAGAAAGGGCAAGGGGTTCTACTCAGGTAACTTGAGCCAGTGAGGAAAATAGTTGCTTTGGGAACCAGTCAACAGGGAATTAAAGAACAGCTCACAGGTGATCAGGGAAATTAATTTTTTCAAGCAGACCTAACTTCCGAAAAGAATACTACTATTAAACTGTTCTCACTTCCAGTTACAACCCCCAGTAAATAAATGATAAATGATTAGTGGGTGGTTGTGAATAAAAGCAATATGAAAATAAGGATTTTCTGCTAGGATCTGAAGGGAAAAAGAAGCGTGCTTGTCAACATTTTCATCAACTACATTCAGATCAAAAATTGCTGGTGACATAATAAACACTGATGAGGAATCAAACAAAGCATTCTGCTTCACTTAATAGGAGGGATCAGTTCTTATGTTTAATACAGATGAAACTTCCGTTGTCTGCAAATTATGGGACCAGACCCTAGCCAGTAGTAACTGACCAAAAGATCTCAGTGCCATACTCAACGCCAGCATTTCTGTGACAAGGAACAGGTGGTGCTATCCCTGCAGCAATAGCATCATAGAGGGTTAAACAATGTCAATATAGTTTAGTTGTGGGGTACTTTTAAAGAAGAAGTTGCATCTTCCAGGTGGGCAGATATGAGTCCATCACTTCCTGTCCCTAGTCAATAACTTAATTGACTATGGCATTTTGTCTCGAAAGAAAAAACAAAGAAAAAAAAAAAAGGAAAAAAAAAGCTGTTTTAAAAATGTCTGTGGTAAGGCTTGAGATGAAAATTTCTCAAAATTACACTAGATGTAATTTTGTGTACACTTTCTTCTCTTTGACTTGCCTGTCACCTTTTGTCTAATTAGCATCCACTCTCTAATATTTCTTAAACATAACATAAATGTTTCTAACTTTAATTCCATGAATCCAGAAAACAACTGTGAGGAGATGAACCTTTTATAATTGCAATTATTATGAATTCGAGTGCACCTCACCTGTGGCTTCAAGACTGGGGAAAAGA
>VXBB01012989.1:269408-280292 GCA_013399915.1 Illadopsis cleaveri
CTCACTTCCAGTTACAACCCCCAGTAAATAAATGATAAATGATTAGTGGGTGGTTGTGAATAAAAGCAATATGAAAATAAGGATTTTCTGCTAGGATCTGAAGGGAAAAAGAAGCGTGCTTGTCAACATTTTCATCAACTACATTCAGATCAAAAATTGCTGGTGACATAATAAACACTGATGAGGAATCAAACAAAGCATTCTGCTTCACTTAATAGGAGGGATCAGTTCTTATGTTTAATACAGATGAAACTTCCGTTGTCTGCAAATTATGGGACCAGACCCTAGCCAGTAGTAACTGACCAAAAGATCTCAGTGCCATACTCAACGCCAGCATTTCTGTGACAAGGAACAGGTGGTGCTATCCCTGCAGCAATAGCATCATAGAGGGTTAAACAATGTCAATATAGTTTAGTTGTGGGGTACTTTTAAAGAAGAAGTTGCATCTTCCAGGTGGGCAGATATGAGTCCATCACTTCCTGTCCCTAGTCAATAACTTAATTGACTATGGCATTTTGTCTCGAAAGAAAAAACAAAGAAAAAAAAAAAAGGAAAAAAAAAGCTGTTTTAAAAATGTCTGTGGTAAGGCTTGAGATGAAAATTTCTCAAAATTACACTAGATGTAATTTTGTGTACACTTTCTTCTCTTTGACTTGCCTGTCACCTTTTGTCTAATTAGCATCCACTCTCTAATATTTCTTAAACATAACATAAATGTTTCTAACTTTAATTCCATGAATCCAGAAAACAACTGTGAGGAGATGAACCTTTTATAATTGCAATTATTATGAATTCGAGTGCACCTCACCTGTGGCTTCAAGACTGGGGAAAAGAAAGTATATTCAATGAGGCTTTTGTAGGGAGAAGTTACTCCAAAGCTGTAGAGTGGACATAGAATCACAGTGGGGTAAATCCCAGTTTTATTCGTCAGCTTCCCTGGAGCATCTTCTCAGTGTTGCAGGAGAAGGTCTACATTCTTGTTATCCCCACTGCAGTTTTCCTCCCTTCCTAACAAGGATGCAGAAACCTCAAGACATCCCCCAACATGCTTAGAACTACAGCTTTAACATCCAATTCTTTGCTCATTTTAGAAGAACTGAGTTGGAAAATTTCCTGATCATTCTGTAAGTATTCTAAAAATAGAAACTCATGACCTTGTATTCGTCTCCCTCTCCTGCCCACCATAACTGCAAAATCAGCTACACAGGAAATGAACTAAATTGTGAAAGACTTCTGAGAATTAACAAGATCAAACTATGGTGAAATCTGCTTTTCAACAGCCTTTAAGGCATTAGGATTCTGATTCTTCTTCTCATATTAGTCTTAAGATGTTGGCAATCTTTTTGCTCCCAGAATTAGTTACCTACAGTTCACCCCAATAAAATTACTTGCATACTCAAAGTCAAGCAAATGAAGAAGTGTTTGCAGAACCAAGCACTTTAATAAGCAGCTATTCGCTCAACTGCAAGAGCATGGGATGAAAAAATGAATCATCAGCCCTCTGAGGGCAGTGTAGATCAGCTCTCTGGATGTTACTGTGGAACATGGTCAGATAGAAAAATTGCAAACGTCCTTTTCTCTTCAGTTTCCTCCCCCATCTTCTAAGAAGAGGGGTCCTGACATTGTGACATTTCTTTGTGCTCTGACCATTGTGGTTTCAGACACCTGTAAAATTTCTCTGAGCAAATTATGGGTGGTCTGATTAATTAGTTGTTCAGTCTGACATCCAGGTACATCAGCACAATTCCTTTGTGAAGGGAAGTTGCAGAAAAGTTACTCTTTTGGATAACACATGGAGGACATCAGCAACACCAGAGTATTTATAAAATGTACAGTTGTAGGCACGTAGAACAGGAGAGCTTATAGGAGAGTCCATACTTCTGGAGGGCTAAAGGTGCATGGGCACATCTTGCCACAAATACACATTTAGTTTTAGGGATTCTACCTGGGCACTGATGTTTTGTGAGGATTATGCTCACTTTGCTATGAAGCAGAAAAGGAGTGGCTCACATCTCAACTGATCAGTGAAGGCTTTCATCCTTATTTCTCTTGTAACTTTTGCAGTTTTCATGACTGTCAGTTTAATGCTTTTGCCTGAAGTATGACATGAAATATCTCGCTTCAGTCACCACATCAGCCAATTCCTCTCCATAACTTCCCTTATGAAGTACCTGATCCCCAAGATTAGTGCACTCTTAATGAGGCATATTTAAAATAATAACGTTCATGTATATTTAAAATCAAGTGTTACTGCACATACTCCCATCGAAGAGTTGCTGTTATGTATTGGTAGGATTTCACACTGTTTTGTATTTCAAAGAAATGATCCAGTGTAGAGTTAGTCTTTGGTTAAAATTATCCCATAAATATGCAGGGTGATGTTATAAATGATCTGATGGCACATAAGAGGATCTTATTTTCCACATTGCCTAATTTCTTATTGTATGTCTTCAGTGACCTGATGTTGTGAATGTTTAGCTGGAATAGATATTTTACCTTCTACATCCCAACATACAAAGCTCCTAGGCACGTCATTTATTTGCAGCTAATCTCATTTTTGTCCCTGGGCTAGGGCAGGGTGCGCTGACTTAAAATGGACTTCAGTGGGGTGGCACAGGTATCTGCCAGTGAGTAATTAAATTAAAGATGTTCATCTGGACTCATAGGTTTAACTCAGAATTTCCTTACATTTATGGATTGACTGTGGAACAACATAATTATACAAATGCATTTTCATGTCCAAATCAAGGACACAGATGTAATCCTTCACTATGTTACATAAACCCACACATATTGAATCAGAAAAAATGCAAACCTATTTTTATGCTTTTAAATAATAGTCTTTGCTTGACAAACATGTTTAGTTTTTTCCATGCCAAATACTTTTTCTGTATTCATAAAAATACAGCCTCTAAAAACAATCCTGTTTTACTCCAGGTATAAAATACAAATTATAATTCTTAACTCCTGATTTTTTGGGGTTCTGAATAGATATTGATCTTTCAACAGGACAAAAAGGTGTTGGCTATTATTTTCTTTCTTCATGCCTTGTGCTATATGTAGGGAATCCTTTGCCAGGATTATTCCTAGGTACTGGATTCTGGTCATGCATATTATAGCATATTTTGTTAACACATAAAGGGAAATAGCCAAGTTTCCAAATCTCACCTATTGTGCTTTTAAAAATTATATATGCATCATAGGGACCAATCATTATGCCCATTACAATACTTTCGTTCCCGGTGAACACTGAAGAAAAAATTATCTTTGCATCATGAAGTTTCAAAGCAAATTAAGGAAATTAAATTATTTTCATCAACTCTAGCTATATCTGCTAAATATTTTCTAACCATTCTGAGAGAAAAACAGAAGACTACCTTGCAATGAATAGAAACAATAATGATCAGTAGCGTGTGTTGCATGCTATTTGAAAGGAAAGTAATTTATCACATCTGAAATAAAAGCTGTTTATTCTTGTGTTTCACTGTCTGTAGCAATCCTTGCAATTTATCTGTGAAAAAGTGAGAAACTGTACCCCCATTAGCATATGAATACTTGACACATCAAATTGGTTGTACAATAATAGAAGGACATTTGCTATTGGTGTATGCACGAAGACAAAGCAGCCATTTTGGGGGAGAGAGGAAAAAAAATAAAAAGAAATGGTGTGGGTGTTTAATTTAAACCATTGTTTGCCTCTCTGGTTTCACATGGTAGTTTTGATTACAGCAGCCAGGCAGATTGGCTGGAAATTCCTAAAAAAATACCCTGAGCATGCAGGTTAAATGTTGATACAAAAATAAGATGTTTTAAATTTGTATTCAGATGGTAGTGGATGAAATTATGAAAGAAATACAAAATACCAGTCCAGAATAAGCAATTTTGTGTGGTCTTTTCATGTGTGCACCTGGGGCGGGGGAGTAGAGAAACAAGGAGGTTGTACAGAAATAAACCATTGCCTATGTACAGTTTTATTTCATGGCAACAGCATCGCAGGCCTTGGGTCAGACATGTGAAACTATTTCTCAAAGAGGCTGCATACATAATTGAGGCCCTATGAAGGGTTCTCAGTTGAAGTTGCCAGGCTACATTCATTCCAAAAGCAGAGCCATTTGTTATCAAATTTAAATTAACTCTCTCGGCACTGGGTACATAAGTTGAAGCATGGCTTTGCAGACCATACATGCTATCTAGGGGAGAAGGAGTGGTGCCTGCTCACCAAATGTGGTGTTATTTTGCAAGGCGTGGAAATCTTACCTGTGTTTAGGCCTGAAACACCTAAAAAAGATTGATTTCTGAGATATATCTTTATGCTTTGATCTCTCTTAGAAGGCACAGTGACCTTTTTTCTTCCATTCTTTTCTTTCCCTTTCAAAAAAAAGTAAGCATTTCAGCTTTAATTTGGGCAAAAAAATAGCAAATCAATATTTCCTGCTGTTTTTTCTGCAAGTACACTCTGGCTGCCTTCACTAATTTTTTTTCCTATTCTTTTCTTCTCTATAAAATGGAGCTTCAAATGTTGAAACACATAGATTAGCAACCCAAGATACTTGTATTTTTTCAGACCCATAGCCTGCAACAGCTGAGCATGACCCCATAGCTTTTGCTTGGCACTGGTAATCCTTACAGGTGTAACTGCAGTGTGACTTCTCTCATATTCAAGAGTTACTGATAAGAGAAAAAATAGCACTAATTGTTATAATTTTTTATTTACTTCCTTGAGCATTCCAGTGCACCAAGTGCTCTCCAAGAACAGGAAAGATGCCCATGACCCTAGGAGCTCATATGGCTGTCACACACAAGACATGGGACTTGAGATGCCATGTCTTAAGTAGCAAAAGGCAATCAATAAAAACAAACACCCAGAACTACAAACAGCTGTTTACCATAGCAGTCTACTTTCACTGGGCTCATGTCCTACTGCTACTTGCTTTAAGTGAATGCTGTAACAGTTGGCTGCCAAGGGCAAAATCTTAGTGGAAATCAAATTTCACATACTGAGAAGAAGTCTGCTTGCTAGAAACTTGGTGCCCATCCTTGGTGGAGGTGTTGGACAGTCCTGAGCTCAGCAGGAATATACTTGTGCTGACGGTAAAGGTACTTTGGGCCAGATCCTTGAGATATTCTCTAGCCCTTACAAAAATCAAACACCTTTGAGCTCCAAAAATAAAAGAACAGGTACAGCAGCTTATGACTTCTCCAGCCAAAGATAACTGATGAATCCAGTGCAGCTTTTGAACATTGGTAATGAAGTCACTGATCAGGGAAAAGAAAAAGTGTTAAGTAGAGACATGCTTTTACGTCTTGAAACAGAAGCTTAGAGCTTTTAATCTACATCTCTTAATCAATATAAGATGCTGATTTTTTAGAATCAAGAATTTTGTAGCTGTTGGCAGGTGTGCTGGTAATTCAGATTGAATTTCATCTTTGTAGTCTCTGTGTTGAGAGAGGACTTTGTTTCAGTAACTACTTTGACAATACCACCAAACACCAAGGTGTCACACTGAAATAACCTCTTTTCTAATAAAAGGATAATTTGCATTTTATTTCTCATGTATATAATGATGTTACTCATTTTTGAAGCACTTAGCAGGTGACCATATCAAGTTCCTTACTACATTAGAGAATGGTCCTCTGTGTAATTTACAAATGCCCTCTGAAAAAGAAGATGAAAAGATAAACTGATTTAAAAAGTGGTGAGCTTAAAGTTTTGCAGCATAGTACCTGCCCTTTGATTTTTCTAATGGCAGATATATCCATTTCAACACTGACTATTCTGTAATTCTGTGATATCACACATGCATGCCCACTGCAGCCTTGAAAATTATTCTAATGCTAAAAAGCATTTTCTTATTCAAAGGTCTTTACAGCTAACAATGCTACAGAGCTAGTAAATCCTGCCAAGCACTCTTTGAGAATCTTGTTTATTTATTGGTGGAAGTGATGGACCATGCTTGTGTATCCATGACAACATTGCAGCAAGCCAGAGCAGGGCTGGGTCTTTTCTTGCTCCTGCAATATAAGATTTAAAGTGAGAAACTATATCTTATTAAACAGCAGAAGTTTTCAAAAGATAAAACAGAGTTTATGGGTCCATATGACAGTTGTTCATACTAATACACTTGTGCTATTCCAATACTTTCATTAGTTTCCTCCATTGATTGTAAATAGTACGTCATGTAAACATACAAGGAAAGATAAAATTTTGCAGTTCATCAGTGTCAAGATTAAATTGTTAAAAATATCTATCTCAAATGCTAAAATTTTTGGTTTTTCTTGAAAGGTGTTACAGGTTCTTTTATATTTTTTGTTCTCATGCCAAATTCTTTGATTAAGGATGTTATATAACCCAGTGGATTAGTACTGCAATTGCCTATTTATATTTATAAACCCATGCATTCTCTCTGTGTATTTATGTTAGCTGTGGTGTTGATATGTTAGACAGATATGACTGAGATGCAAATTATGTGCAGATGGTGGAATTTAGACATAAAATGAAAATTCAATGCTTTATAAGCTATTTATTTTCTTACTGTTAATCTTGATTGCATTACCATTGCCTTGAGAGAGATTGTTCACTTTTAAGGTTTGGAAATGCACTTTGAAAAGTTAAATAAAAATAATTCTGTGCAAGAAAATCTATATGATAAAGGAGGAATTTCTTAGATAGCAACAGGCTCCAGAAGTAAATTTATCTTCCTCTAACATCTTGATAAATAATATGGCCAAATTCTAGCATACGTTTCTCAGTATTCATAGATTTAAATGGCAAAAGATTTTGATTTAATACATCAGATATACTCCAAGTATATTGTATTTTCCAGAAACACTAGAAGTAAGGCTTCAAAGTACAAGAGTGCGACCAACTGAGGCATGGACTCATACCGGCAGAGAATCTGAATCCTTTATTCCTAGAAACGAACAGGTTTTATACAGTCTTTTAAGACACAGTATGTCCTCATATGGTAATTCTCACCTATCACACATTGCCATGTCAGCACCACCCTTTCCTAATGTCCTTCTATGGGGTGATGATGCTCTGTTCAGGCGTCTGGCAGCTTCTGGCAGGCTCCTCTCTGCTCAGGGCATCTGCTGTGTGGCACCTCCTTCCCCAAGGTCAGGCAGAGACCTTGTGCCTCTCTGTGCTGCCATGGCATTCTGCAGGCACGTCCCACAGCCTGTAATTTAATTCTATCCCATCTCTCCTCACACAAGACTAATATGTTACCTGTATTCTGTTCACAGGATGAAGTTTTCTGGTTTAATATTAAGTGTGTTACTTGAATCTGTCAGTTGATTCACTAAAATTAGAGGTAGTTTCCTGAAAAAATTTGTAAGCCTTAGCTGAGACTAGCTGTCGTGTTTCACTGTGGGGAACTGCAAGGAGTTCTTTTAAAAATAGGTGGTTGGGAATGAAATTAGGTCAACTGAGACAAACATTGTACCTGAGAACCGTTTATTCATAACGAAAGACAAAACAAGGAAAAAAAGAGTTATCCTACTAAAGAGGGCTAGAAAAGACAGAGCAGGAGGAAGGAGGAATGGAAAAGGAAAGAGAGGGGGAGAGAGAGAGAATAAAAAGGGTCTAAACAATTTGGATTTCTTACACATAACATCAGAACTACAAAACTTACAGATCCACACTATATCCCCTCTCAGCAATCTCAGGTTGGCCACTGTCATATTCAAGTATAGGGTCATTGTGGAAGTCTGCTGGACTTAATGTGTTAGGTTCACATTAGTTGATCTTTAGTGATACTGTGGGTGACTTTAATCCCACTAATTTGTAAAAGGAAGGGATTTGGGCTTCATATTGCAGTCCAGCATGTTGTTCAATCCTCAGAACACAATAGCAACAACAACAATAACTGTTATTCAACACCTTCGTACTCAACAATACTTCCTTTTTTTGTTCCCAAATTTTTGGAGAGAAAAATGTCCAAGTTTTGCACTTTGTTTCTGAACATCTACATTTTCTTTTTTCTGATTTTCATTTAATCACACCTACAAGGTGGTATAGAAATTACACAAGCAATAATGTCATAAACTACAAGTATTGAAGAAAAGAGTAGTACACAATATTCTTTCCCCCAAGCATTATTTTTTTTCATTTTTAATTATTCTTTTTCAGTTTCACCAATAAATAGTTGTCTGAGACCTTAATTTACAATGGCAAAAAGATTTACCTTTTACTTATGTTGAAAACACAGATCACAAACACCCATGGACTGACAATGCAGGCACTTGTACGATATTTCACTCTATGAAAACTGCTAAGCAACAAGGTATCTTAGATGAGTTTCACATATCAAAGCTGTTCCCAAGTTTTCTTCTGCTTTAGAATTTTATGGTTTTGCCATCCTCTCCTACACTTATTAAATTCCTCAAGCTAATAAAATTATTCTGGATCAAATCAGCATGTGAGTACAAATCAAACTGCTTCTGCCACACCACCAGTATACCTTAACAAATACATTACACCACTGAAGTCGTCTCATACCATACTTTAAATAATACAGTTCCCTGGCTCACCCTGAGGTGTGTTACTGAATTCTACATTTTCTTAACCAGCCTCTGTTCTCACACCCACCAAAAGGAGACGGGGGTTTTAGCTTTTAGTTTATCCACTTTAGTTCCACTAGCACACCTCCTCCCTCACATAGATCAGTTAGGGGGGAGTGTTAGAGAACTTTGGCATACCTGGTCTTTTTGAGTGTGTTGTCTGGCCATTCAGTCACCACCTTTTCCAATTTGCCTGTGGGGAGACTGTCCATCACTCTCTTCAAGATTCCCTTCTGCCAACCTTGCACCCATATAAGCTTGTCCTGTCTGCGGGTGCTTGCTTCCACCAGAGCAGGGAATCCTGGATCATAGTCTGGGGCTATGCCAGGTATGTCTCACTACACAAGCCTCTGGTTCATTTATTGTTGTTTCTACAGGACTGTATTTTTGACCCAAATTGATCAATTCTGGGCAATATCTCCCCAGGCACACACCTTTCCTTCCTGGGCCACGGTATCCCATGCAGGGGAGGAGGTGGTACCTCTCAGAGCAGCAATTACTCTCTTAAAGTGGACCAAAGCCTGTAACTTGCTCTACAACTGAATTGCCATCAGTTTTAGAGACTCGGAAAGCTCCCAAATTAGAGAAGTCATTCTCTCAGCATCTACTTGAGACAGCAAGATGGGGAATTCTTGGAATGGGAGCAGCTTGCAATTGTACATCATTTGTAGGCAGGCTGCCTTATGGACAGTCTCCTGTAATTGGTCCGTAGTCCTTTCTACAGTGAGGGGATCACCTCTCTCCAAGGGATCTAGACCACCAGCTCAACATGCAGCCCTCTGGGTCAAAGACCACAGTGCCCGGCAGCCTTCAGCGGTGAGTAAAATACTGGGACCCCAATAACTTTCTGCTTCCAGCCCATTCAGCAGTATTTGGTCTCCCCTGCTTAAGGAAACACAAAAGACATACTTAGGTTCGGTTTTGCCAGAGTGGCAGCCGAATTCTCTCTTCAGTTTAGCCAACTCCAGAGCTGTGAAAGGCAGCTCTTCCGTTCTTAGGAGGGGGGACCGATCCTGATCGCTATCATAAGTGTATTCCATTAGGGGCGAGTGCAGACCGCGGCGTCAGCTCCGCTCAGCCCGCTGCTGCGGGCTCTCTTGTGGGATCTGAGGGAGTGATGGCCCTGGCCATGACTTCATTCGGGAGAGCTGCGGTGGCTCCGGCACCGGCAGCTGTGGGATCGGCGGCTCCGGCAGCAGAGGCTCTGGCACCAGCAGCCCCCAGACAGAGGGTGCCCAGACCAGGAGTGCACGGACCCCGGCGGCGTCCCTTGCTAAAACGTCCCCCAAACCCTGCCACAAGCTGCTTGTGTCATTCTGCATTTTTTCTGTTCCAAATTTCTCTGCAAGTCCACGATACGGATCTGCAGCGACTGCGCTAGCGTTTGTAGTGATGCAATCGCTGTCGTTTCCTGGCAACGCCGAGCAGTTCTGTCCTGTGCAGCCTCCCCAAATATCACACACCGCTGCTTTCCCCTTCCTTCACAGGCTTGGATTTGGCATTTGCCCGCAAAGCTAAGACCTGGTCTATAACACTTTGGACACCGTGCCAGTGGTCCCGAGCCCACTCTAATCCAGACACAGAGGATGTTGCTCTAAAACCTTCTGAAAAATCCAGTAAGGGGGCGTATGGGTCTCTGCTCCTCTCTCCGGTTACAGCACTTAGAGACATTGCTACTGTCTTCTCGGCCAAACAACTTTCAGGGAGGGTCACACCTTATAATCTCTAAGTGCCCGAACTAAGCAGCCCCCAAAGGCACACAAAAGGTTGTGGGGTTTGGTTTTCTTTTTTGTTTTGCTTAAAAAGCATACACTGTGAGAGAAGGGGTGGAGCAGCTTCCTGAAGAGGGTCACACCATAAAAACTTCCAGGTGCCCTGAATAGCACTCCCGAGCAGGACACACAGCAACAAGACAACTGGCTGTCGAGATGGGGCATTATTCTTCCCAGGAAAGGCCACACCTTAAAAATCCCCAAAAATGCCCCATATGCTTCCTGAGAGAACACACTTAGAATCACAAAGGCAGCTACACACAGAGTTACAGAAACGGGGCAAAATGCTTCTCAGAAAGGGCAGCACCATGTAAGTCCCAAACTGCCCCAAGGGAAAATACTTTCTGAGAGGACATACCTTAAAATACCACAGCAGTTACAGAGAACAGTGCGAAATGCTTCTCATAACGGGCCACACTGTAATGAGTTCCAAATTTCCACAGAATAAAAACAGTTTCTGAGAAGACACTTGTTAGATCAGTTGCAGGCACTAGGTTTCAGGGGAGGCTCACACCTTTTTTTTTTTTTTTTTTTTTTTTTAATTCCCAAA
>VXBB01012993.1:830-22528 GCA_013399915.1 Illadopsis cleaveri
GAGCAGGGGAGAGGTCCTCCACCCACCACCGCTGCACAGGAACCGGGCGCATCAGCAGCTCCGGCTCTATGGGGTTTTCACGAGCCCCAAGACCGGGGGGAGCATTGCCCTGCCACTGCCGCGGTGCANAATAGAACAAGTTTCGGATGTCCCCTTCAGGAGCGGGGACTCCCTCCTTCTTTAGGACCTTAAGCCAAAGGCCCACCATGAGGGAATTGTCTAAGGCAGGGGTAGAAGCCATCTCTTACCACTTTTGTACCTCAGACTGACAGCAGGGTGTACTTGCCACGCAGGATTGTCCGATGAACACGGTCAGGCATGTTCTGACACATCCAGGGGTCACCATATGTTGCGTTCAGACACTCGGGGTCACCATAGGTAGCAGGATGCCACACTCGGGTCCATATGTAGGAGGATCGGATCCACAGAAGAAACGAGGCAGGCAGCAGGTGAAGGGAAAGCTAATGATACCTTATTCTAGATCATCTTCTATATTCTCCATTCTTCCTCATCCGACTCCATCTTATATACAGTTTGTACAAAGGCAAGAGATTGGTCATTTAGGTCACTACCTCTTCAACCTGGATGGTGAACACCACCATCAATCAATTCTCCTCTCAGAGGAGAAATATGAAAAAGAATCTAAAAATATACATTGTTTATGTTGAGCTGCGTGAGAAAACAGGACTGCAATGTCCAAACATCCACGAACTAAAAAACTGAGGAAAACACATGCATAATTCATGAGGACTCAAAACCAAACCACCTGCTCCCCAACAACTCCTTGATTCACACACTTAATCCCTCTATTCCTAAGGATGAAATCTGGACCCTAATTGCCAAAGCCTTCAAAAATGGAAAATATATACTTCTCAAAACACTGTTCAAAAGCTGTCAAAACTGACAAAGTTCAAAGTTCAGGCAAGACAATTCACTTAGTGGGCACTAAGTATTACACCTCTGTGTACACTGGCACAAGAACGTGCTCCTCTCTACCCAGCACTGAACCAAACAGCCTAGTCCAGACTGGAGATTTGTAGGAGATTTTGTAGGGGATTCATCAGAATATGCATCTTTCTGGAACGACACCCAAGAGGAAGATGACTAACTGTTGCAACACACAGAGCAATAGCAGCAAGTTTGCACCAGCTGAGGATGTCCCACCTAGAAACTTAATTGAAAGCATCAGGATACTGAGAGGACAGTAAAATAGTAGCTTCAACACATACACAAACATGGCATTTCAAATGCCTACATACTAGGCAGGTCTCGTGCAGCAGCAAGAGATACAGCCAACATCTTTCTTTTCCTTTGTGTTCAAAACCAAAGGGAGAGATTGAATTTGGTGCTGTAACAGAATGACCTCTCCCATTCCCCTTTCTGCATATGACACATATGGTTTTCTACACAAGGACCAGCCACAGGTGCAGCAAAGGACACTCACAACTTGCCAGATGCCATAAACTATGAACATGTGAAGATGCTTTGTACAAACCAAATGTTCATAAATTGTATTTTCCATAGAAAACATAAAATTACTAACTCCATCTAATCATTTCCCTGAATTTTCAACAAAAATGTTTGCCTTCAGTGGCCGTTCTCAAAATACTCGTTAGGATCAAATGCATAACCTTAAAAGCTTCCATTTCATCTACATTAATGAATCAAAAATGTGCATTTTTCCCCTGAAAATGAGCACCTGAATTTGCAATGGTCTCATGCACCAGAATGGGGGATAGCTTTGATTCAGTTCTCTTTTTTAAATTTTGCTTTAATAAACAAGCACTTAACTAAAGTGCTTTTACTTCTCAGGCATGTGACGACACTGAAAAGCTCTCAGCGCACATCCCAGCATCGCCATCGAATAGAGTCACCTCCAAAAAGGCAGCCAGTTCAGGGTGGGACAAAGAAACAATCTCCTCGAGTGCCTGAAACAAAACCTCAAGGCTGGCTGGGCCAGGGCTGAGGGCAGAGGACGGCGGGGGCAGCTCCTCTCTCTCTCACAGTCGGCGACAGTCGCGACACACGGGGGAGCACCCCCGGCCAACAACCGAGTGCCAACGGCCGTGGCGTGAGGGCCGCGCAGGCCCCGCCCCCGCACGGGCTCAGGTAACGGCACGATAACGGCTGTGCTCCACCATCCCTCAGACACTCGGGGTGAGTGTACAAGGAACCTCTTGGAACATCGATGAGTACACCATTCGCAATTAGGAATCATTCAGGTTGGAAGTCACGTCACAAGATCTCTCCTTCAGCCTACTGCTCAAAACACATTCATTCATCGGGTCAGACCACATTGCCTGGGGCTTTACCAGTTAAAGGATGCAAAACCTCTCTAGGCCCTCACTCCATCACATTGTCCTAACTTTTCCTTATCTCCACTCCAAGCCTCTCTAACTTCAGCTGATGCCACTTTCTCTTTCCTCCTGCCAGGTACCTCTTGAAGAGCTTGGCCTCAGGCCCTTGATCCCATCTCATAGCCTTAAGGTGCTTTCAGATGCCTTACAGCTGTCTCTGCTCCAGAGGCTACAGACCCATAGCCTCACCTATCAGAGGCAGTGCTCCAGCCCCACTCTCACGGTGCCCTTCCCTGAACTTGTCCTGTTTTGCCAATTTCCATCCTGACTTGTGGGTCAGAACCTGGATGCAGGATCCATTTGTGCTGTGACAAGTGCCAAGCAGAAGTGATAATCCTTTTTGTCCTTGCTGAATTTGGTCTGATTCCTTTTAGCTCATTCCTCCTCCCACTTCTGGTACCTGTGGATGGTACCTGCTCTCATACACATCGACAGCCGCCTCCTCCTCCTCCTCTTCCCTAGTTTATCACCATCTGCCAGTATCACAATGGCACTCCTTTGCTTTGCCCATTGCCCACAGGTTAAACAGGAAACATCTCAGGTTAGAACCTCACTGGATTGCACTTGTTGCTGTATTTCCTTCACTGTTTTGCTGGCAGGAATAATTCTTGGCATATGCATTTTTGGTGCATCTGGAAAAGCAGTGCTTTTCCCTCACCCTGCAGGAAACTGTAAAGTTTACGTAATTGAATTTCTACCTACAACAAGGTTTTTGGTTTACAGTTGGACTTGATCTTAAGGGTCTTTTCTAATGCAAATAATTCAATACTGCCATATCCTAGAGTGAGTAATATCAAGTGCTTATATCATCATGCAAGGTGACGAGCAGCTCTTGCCTTTGTGCCACATTATAAGGCATGCATGCACAAGTCCTTGTCTGTCTACTGAATACAATCACAGTTTCGCACATTGTTTTAGCATGTGTTTGACAGCACACATTTGAATGCTCACTCCATTGACTTTTCTTCTGTAGGCTGCAGCTTTGGTAGCTCTCTTTGTATCGAAATGTCTTAGCAGATGGGCATTGGATTTAACTGACTTTCTTAGGTTTGTACCATGATGAATATCCACATCTGACAACACTAAGTTGGTATCAGTTGTTTAGATATTCATATGTTAGAAAAAGGGCAGGCTGAAAGAGCTTATGTTACATGTGATGCAGAAAATTGAGAGTCATTTACTAATTATCAAAAAGCAAAGCAGTATTTCACTAGACACAGCTAGAATAGCACTGGGAAAGACACAAGATGTATTTATTTGAATTTTTTATTCTGCAATACTCTGTACCACTTATATATATGAGAGAAGGATACTACCATGAAGTAAAACTGTTAATAGAGAAAAATATCCCTTTCAATTTCTTATTACACATGAACTAGTTGTAATCAGTTTTCCCAGAGAACATCCTACCAACATTCTGCAGAGCATGATGTTGGATTACAGTTTGCTTCTAGTGAATAAGGAACGCTAATCTAGCAATCCTAGACAGAGTTGTGTCAGACCTTTTTTCTGGTATGGCATACAAGTATTTTCTCCCCAGTATTTTCTGACTTTCTTTTCCTTCCTTTCACTACTAAATAAATAACAAAATGTGGTTTAAATTTGGTCTTCCAGCAATTTCTGACAAAATACATATATACACTAGGGATATGAAAGCCTGGAGGATAAATTATATATCTCCTGCTAGTCTAGCCAGGCAAGTGGTGAGTGGTATCTCAATCTATTTGTGTTAACCACTTCCAACATGTTGATTGTCAACAGCAGCAAGTCCATTTGTGTGAAGAAGCAGATACTACAAGGCTCAAAGCCAAACTGTTGACACTTTGTTAGCATGACCAGTGATTCTGCCTTATTTTATCAGAGACTCTGATTATTTACAGCCATCAAAGGTCAGATGTATAATTTTTATACTTTGGCTATGACAATTCAAAAGACCATGAAAGTGGCAAGATTACTAAAAAAGCTCTACCTTCACAGAATCCTTTGCAGTTATTTTCAGCTTGGACAACATCCCTGTGCATGTGGGGGTGCACGCACAAAAACTCCAGGGAAACATTCCTATCTCACTTACTTGAAGCAAGGATTTTTCTTCCCATTCCTCTTACATTCCTACAGAGCCAAAAAATGCAAGGACTTTTGACCCTGTTTTGATACTAATAATCCATTTTATACACCAAACTTCCTAAATCATTGCTTCAATACACCGCTGTCACATGCTATTGACTTTATTGGTACCATTGCTGTCCTTTCAAATGATGAATCTTATTTCACAAGGCTGCGAAGACAAAAATCCATTTCAGAGTCTCTGGCAGGGAGTTAATTTATCATTAGCTCAGTAAACACTCTTAGCTGCATAGGGCATTAATTTTCTTTCTTGGTCCTCAATATCAAAGGTGTGGGCCCTTTCCTGAACTGCTGCTTATTTGATGAAATACTGGTAATTTTCCTTCATGATGATAGGCAACTGAGATGTTATTGTTCAATTTTTATGCTCTTTCCTTTTAGATCTAGTTACTGGATCCTGTCAATTGCATATTCAACTAACATATGTATTTTTTTCCTTTACATTTCTAATGGACAAGCATCCTAGGGTTAATATAAAATTGTATCAAATTTGTATGCAACATAGTTTGAAACTTAACAAAAAGCAGCTTTTATGTCTGTCCATTCATCTGTCCAAATATCTGCCTGCCTACCTACGTACCTACCTACCTACTCACTTACCTTTCTACCAACTCTCTGTAAGTTTGAGAACAGCTTTTATAGCAATCATCTCCCTTTACACTAATTTTCAGATATAAACCCAACCATGCATTTACTGAAAAACACCTGTTGAGCACTAATTTATACTGTCCACCTGGTCCAGTTGAATTGCGAGCTGAAAAAAAGTCCTACAGCCTGAAAGGGGAGAAGATTGAAGCAGAGCAAGAGGCCCATTTTGTTGTGGGGTTTCCTTTGTCAGAAAAAGGTAAATTCTGTGTTTGTTCTTGTTGTTCTAATTCTCTACTTCTAATGAAAGTGGAGAACAAAGGAAGTGGAAGAAATACACCCAAAGACCTATCTTTCTAATGTGGAAATGAGTTAAGAATGGTTTGGCAGAAATCTCTGTGAATGGAGCCACATTGTGGATCTGACTCTCCAGTTGGATATCTGTTCCTTCAGGTCATTATTTTTGTGGGGTTTGACCTGGTCTCCCCTCTCAAAAAGACTCTACTGCTTCCACTTTATACATCTTTTAACTACTCCATTCCAGAAACAACTGTGGCCTCGTAAGAGTGCTAAAATTCTTGGTAGGGAAAGGGAAAAATGAAACTGACTGTGGATCAGATCCATAAGCATAAATCCTGCTCAAGGTAAGGAATCAAAATTCACCTAAAAATTCACAGGAATATCCATAGAAATGCTGTGATGAACTGATATTAAAACTGGAGACATGGCCAAGGCCTTGGTGACTAGTATTTAACTGTGGTGGTGAGCCAAAGACATGGGTGAGAAGAGAGAGTGTAACATGGCGCCGCAGTAGCCCTGGTCGTATGTGTAGATGCATGAGAAAATGCAGGGACTGATGCCTCATTGTAACATCACTGGGTGGGAGGATGGCATCACCAGATGGATTATAACCTAATGTCCCTCACTGCTTATATTCAGGGGCCAGACATCCATCTGACTGTGACATCACTGGGTGGTGGAGAATAACATCACCAGGAGATGGACTGTGATATCACATCCCTTGCTGGTTATATGCGTGCCTGCAGAGCCTGGTTGGACCAGTTTAGCTCAAACCTGGACTTTTGCTGAGTGTGCCTGCAAGTGGGAGCTCCTTCTGGCCCTCAGTTCTTCCCAGCCTGCTGCAGCAAGAAGACAAGGCCATGGGGACAGACTGGAGTTGCCCCATATGCCACAACACTCGGAATGATGTGGCTTCTGTTCTGCCCTGTAATGACCAGTTCTGCCTGGGCTGCATCCTGCGATGGGCAAAGACAAATCCAGCGTGCCCACTCTGCAGCAAACCTATGGAGATCATCAGGTTTTCTGAGCGGAGCGAATGGGACTATCTACAATTTGCCATCACAGCCTCAGAAGAGTTGGCAGAGGACAGCAGCCAGGCAGGGAGTGCACTGTACCACCTGGCCCAAAACAGCCCCCACCACCCTGGGGTGTCCACTCCACCTTCTCCACAAAGGATGCTGTCTCCAGATGAGCAGGGGGCTGCAGAGCGAGAATTCATGGGTGGTCTCCTGCCTGCGGTCTGGGCAGAACTTTTTCAAAGGCAACAGCAACTGCTAGATCCCGTGCTTCCCTGGCTGCGCTGGAGGCTGGCAGCAGTCTATCAGGACCAGTGGTGGCGAGCAGAGGCTGCAGAGGGCTCAATCCTTCACGGCCTCTGTGTCTGTGGTCCGGATGCAGAGACCTTGGTTGAGCTGCTGGAGCCTCTCCTCAATGGGCACACAGCATCGCTGGTCTACGGCATCATCAACATCATTGTAGGCCAGTGCAGTGATGAAGCCCAGAGGCTGCTGTGCTTCCGTCATGCCAGCACCAACTCCAATAGCTCCAGCTACACTAGCTCCCAGGAGGTGACTCTTGCCAGTGGACCCACAGGCTCTGAGGTAGAGGAGGAAGATGGTACATCAGAAACTGGTCTCCAGCCAAGTCCCAGCCACCCCCCATCTATGCCCACCTGCTCAGAGCAGGATCAGTCCCAGGAAGAGCAGGACCAGATGGTGGCAGCAGCAGATCCCTCTGCTCAGGGCTGCAGCCCCTCTGCTCCTGACCAGGGCAGGGACCACTCTTCTGGAGAGCCCCGCCATGCCCAGAAGAAGAGACCCTACAGCCCCTAGAACTCTCCCTGACCCAAAAAGACGCCACCCCACCAGCAGCACTAGCATACCTCCAGGAACTCCTCAGCCAACAAAAAGGAAATAAATTGTCATTTCCCTGACAAAGTCTCTGAGTGCTGCTTTCTCCCTGTTCTGGTGCCTTCCTCTGGCCCCCATGCTCCACTATCAGCCAAAAGTCCCCAGGACTCCAGGGCCATTTCAGCAGTGCCTCCTCACACAGGAAATCCTGCTGCAGCTATGATGTTTGAAAAGGTTTTGAATAAGCACAAGGGTGATGCTACCAGAGGTATCAGGAGTGAAAGACTGACCAGGCATTCATCACATGATAAGGGAAAAACTCTGATAGTGTCTAACACAATTTCTGCCTATGACATTAGTGAAAAATGTACAGTTTATTGATGTACAGTCAGAGGACAGATGTAGCCTGAAGGTACAACCACTCAGAGTTCATTCAATCAGTGGGAGGGAAAAGACCTATGCATTAATGTAGAATGCACTCTAATCTGTATTAATGTAGAGCACTATAAAAAGAGGGCAGGAGGAAAAGGAAATATGCATCAAACTGGGGAGTGGAAGAAGAGGTAATACCAGAAGCACTCTTCATAAGGACGCTAATTATACATTTTGTAGGTATGTTTCAGAAAACTAAATAAACAACAAAACCAAAACCAACCAAACAACCAAGAAAACCCCAAAACCCAGCAAAAAAATGTGAGTGCTGTTCTTTAAAACTTTGGAGGCTGTTTTTGGACACATTAAGTTCATATTTTGGGTGATCTGTTTGTTGGAGAGCAGAAAAAATTAGAGGCAGTTGTAGGAGGAAGGAGAAGTAACAACATTTAGCACATTACCTTTTTGTTTCTCGTGTTTGTACAGTCTCTAGGATAGTTCATTCTCACCACAGAAAAGGTTGACCAATGGAACACAGTGGGAAAGTTGCAGATTTGCCACCTGCTTGCAGCAAGCAGCAAGCTCAGTGTATTTGCCGTCCTACTGCATGGTCCTGGCAGGAGCCTATGCTGACTTCCCAGACCAAGTGTGTGTTGTGCACCCCATGAATATCCTGTGAGATGACTGAGCATGACTGAGCATGACTCAGCCCACAAGAGCCTGGGTGGCAAAAAAGTTGTCTCAGAAGGAGGGAGGGGTGCCCAGCTGGCCAACCAGCAGACATTAATCCTGGGTAAGTCCTGCTGAACAACCTGGTGATCTTCAAAGATGGAGTAACTATACTAGTGGACAAGGGAAAGGCTACAGATGTCATCTGCTGGAGTGCTATAAGGACTGTGGCACTATTCCCCACAGCATCCTTTGCTCTAAATGGGTAGGTTTGATGGGAATGTTCACTGGAATTGGTGGGACTGGCATATCCAGATGGTAGTAGTCAATGGCTTAGAGTTCTTACAGACATCAGTGAAAGGTGGCGTTCCTCTGGGGCCCATACTGGAACCAGTGTGATCTTCACCAAGGATGTAAGACTGAGTGATCTAGTGCACCCTCAGCAAATTTGTGGGTGACACCATGCTGAGCGGGTGGCATGCCTGAGGAGTGACCTGGATAAGCTCAACAAGTGAACCCATGGGAACCTCATCAGCTTTAACAAAGCTGGGATTACAGCCCAGAAAGCTAATTGTGTCCTGGGCTGCATCACCAGCAGCATGGGGAGCAGGTCAATGGGTGTGCGTCTTCACTCTGCTCTGGTGAGACCCCAGCCAGAACACTGCGTCCAGCTCTAGGCCCCCCAGCATAGGAAGGACATGGAACTGTTAAAGCAAGTGCTGAGAAGGCTACCAAGATGATCAGAGGGATGGAGCACCTGTGCTATGAGGGACAGGTGAGAGAACTGGGCTTGTTCAGTCTCAAGAAGATAAGGCTCTGGGAGACCTTACAATACTTTCCAGTACCTAAAGGGGCTACAAGAGAGCTGGAGAGGGACACCACCAACATGCAGTGATAGAAGGGGAAATGGCTTTAAATTGAGAGAAGACAGGGTTAGATTAGATTAGATGTTAGGAAGAAATTCTTGATTGTGAGGGTGTCGAAACACTAGCATGGGCCGCCCAAAGAAGCTGCATCTGTCTCTCCCCTAGGAGTGTTCAAGGCCAGGAGTGTTCAAGGCCAGGTTGGATGGGACTTACACTACCAGGTCTAGTGGATGGTGACCCTGTCCATGGCACAGGGGTTGAAACTAGATGGTCTTTAGTATCCCTGAAATTTCAAAGCATTCTATGATTCTGTAATTTCAGGTAAACCAAGTAGCTTTCCTCATATTGGTGACTTGTGCTATTTACTGCATGTTCCACCCTCCAGGCCAGCAGTTCTTCAAGAAACATAAAAATTACATCCCTCTTTCAAAATCTCACAACATACTATAAAGCTCCATACTTTCAAGGGTTTTTTTTAATTAGAATAATAAACCACTATTGTTGTGCTAACAAGAAAATAACTTACACGATCACCTGTTGTGGAGTACCAGGCATAAAAATGTTTTATCTCAAACATTCTGACTGTTGCAACAGAAAAACTGTAACTGGAAGAGAGTGCTGCAGAGATGGGAAAGCACTGAGCTGAGACAGCTTCTTTTTCTGCTTCGAGACTTGTGCTCAGTGTTGATGTGTGAACTCCCGACTCCCGGGAGAGCACTGCACATACCCAAAACAGAGGCAAAAATCTGTTTTACGTAAGAGGTGCGCACCAGGAAAACTATAAAAGGAAGTAGATCAGCCCCACCAGTCTCTCTTTCTGTCTGTTGTGCTGTCTTTGTTCACTCCATTTCCCGGTAAGTAACAGTTCCCTGAAGAAGTAAAAGTTGCTTGACATTTGATCTGGTGTAATTGTTCAGCCTGAAAAGAATTTAAAAGGAATATCACACATCGTAACGGGTCAGTTGTGGAAGAATAGACTAAGAAAAGAGGGTGGGAGTGCTAAAACATTGGATGAACTCTTGCATACACTATGAGGTGAGAGGCATTGGGAAATTCATCCAAACACAGAGAAGCGGCAGCGCTATACAGAAATCCTATTGCAAAAATAATAGCATTCAATATCCAGTTCAATTCAATGTATTAGAAACCCTGTCATTCTCCCCATTTACTTCAAAAATAACATCACCAAGTAAGACTTATGGCTTAGGACTAAAAACACCACATGCACCTTGCTGCATCCGAAGTCCCAAAAACCCACTCATAGAGTTTCTCAAATGTATACCACAGCACAAGGTGGGACACGGGCCTTCAAAGGGTAGGATTGACGAAAACATGGAAAGCCAAGCAACACCTCTGCTGCGTACACATCACCTTGCTGCTACACTGCCATGGCATTTCCAAGGAGCCTTGCGCGCCTGCGGTGCACCTCTGGCAGCTTCCCTGGGCACATCCGTGCACCAGAGGGAGCTGCCTGCCTTGGACGTAAAGAAAGAAAGAAAGAAAGAAAACCAAGCTGCAACGCGCTGTGGAACGACGCGCAAAGCGCTGGTAGGAGGAAAGCAGTGGGCCCAAATGGGCTGCTCCCGGCAAAAGCAGAGGTTGTGAGGCAGAGACCAAATAGCTCTGGTGCTGGGCAGGCTACAGGAAGGCAGCCTTAGGACAAGAGGAAAAACACCGCCATTGCAAGGTCTGCAAGCTTCTTTCCTCTGCCTCTCACTTTTAAACCACTTCTTCTCTATTTCTCAGGTGAGGTTTAACCCCAGCCAGCAATCAAGCACCCCACGCAGCCATTCTTGCTCAATGTCCCACCAGCGGGAGGGACTGGGCAGACANTCATGCAGCGTGAGCCCAGGCGAAGCTCAGTCTGGGCAGTTGCGTCAGTCATGGTGGGTGCCGAGGTGAGAGAGGCCATGGCTCATGAAGATCCAAACTGCACAAGTTCTCACTCCCTCTACGTTGGCCTTAGTTCCCGTGGCAGACTTCACGTTCCTGCTGGACACTCACCTGCGCCTGAGCCTGCGGAGAAGCCCGGCTGCCCTCCCCTCTGCCCAGAGCAACGCAGGTACTCCCAACCTTTCCCAGGAACGGCAACACAACCGTGGCCACGGCGGCCTTCCCAGCACTGACACCACTGCTCTGCTCCACTTTGCCCTACTCTGCTCCTCTATTCACAGCTGCAAGCCTCTATCTCCACGGCAGGCGGTGGCCAGGAGGCAGTGCAGGAAGAAGACCTTTGCCCGCTTCCCAGCCGTGTCGCAAACCCCATCCACGGGTCTTGCCATGCTCCGGGAACACCTGTCCGACCATCCCAAAGCAAATTCCGAGCTTATTCACAGGGTGAGAACAAAGGGAAGCTTCCAACACGGTGAAGGTATGCTGGTATTTATTTTGACTATCAATCCAAACAAACTACAAACTATCCACTAGGAACTACAAACTATCCGCTAGAAACTACAAACTACGAAGAACAACAATGGCCTCTCTCCAGGGCTAGTATCTCCTGTCGGCCATGAACTGCTGCGCCGCCACGATCAGAGGCGTCAGGCTGGAGGTCGGCTTGGCTGAGGTCACAAACGGATGCTGCCCAAAGAGAAAAAGAAGAAATGAACTTCTACGTTCCTCAGAGGCGGAAACAGGCTTTCTCTTTCTCAGGCGGCCAGAAAGATGCAGAAATGAGGGCACTCTGTGCACCTCTGTCTCCTTGCTACGTGAGGCAAACGTGCCTGACAATCCCACAAGCCCACCAATCCGGATGTCTTTGGCTCAAGGAGATTTGGTCTAGGCGACCTTGAAAGGCTCCTTGCAACCAACCCGTCCCAGGCCAGGATTCTCCCCCGTTTTCCTTGGAAAACTGCCTAGACTGGAGATTCTGAGGAGCGGGGCCCATCTGATGCCTCGCACTGGAGCAGACGAGGAGCCCCTGGCAGCGGGCAGCAGGCGCACCCTGCAGACGCTTTGCCTTTTACCTGCAGGAGTTCCTGGGCAGACCAGCGCCTGTCCTCGTCCGTCTCCAGGCAGCAGTGCAGAAAGTCTCGCAACCAAGCCGACTGCTGCCTGGGGTTCTGCAGCTTTGGGGTGCCCCCGGTGCTGATCAGCTGACGGACCTAGAGAAGAAGGAAACGCCACGCTCTACCTGTCTCCTTCGCACCCCAAACTGCTCACACACCCCCACTGGACAAGCTCCCTTCTCCAGCGGCACTCGCCTCCCTGCCGGAGGGTGGCACACGCCTTTGCTGCCCCAACCAAAAGAACCCAGACCCTCAGGCAGCCACAGCCACTCCAACGTGCGCACGCTCCTGCTTTGACCCCTGGTTTCACTGGCTGATGAAATGAGGAGCAGTTCCATCAGCAAAAGCACGCTTTGCTTCTCTGACGACTGACACTGGTGCCACAGCGATTTGGAAGAGGGGCTTTAGTCTACCTCTACTATTCCCAAAGATTATTCCGTCACATGCAGCTTGGCACTGCCCACTGCTCCCTTCAGCAAAGCTTCGGCCGGGCAAAAAGCATCGCACTATTTTCGCGTTGTTCATGATGAAATGGCGAGGGGATGATCGGGACAAGGAGCACGAGAGACTGCCCAGCCTGGAACCTACCGTCTTCGGGTGTTAACAAGCTTCCCGGGTGGAAGAATGGGGGCAGCTTTTGTTAGAGTGACAGTAGGATCTGAGAGTAGTTGCAGCGTACCGTGCGGGAGGTTTTCATCAGGTGAGGAGGCTCTCCTTCCACCATCTCGATCCCCACGATGCCAAAGGACCAGATGTCCACTTTGGGACCGTAGGGCTTCCCGGTGAAAATCTCTGGCGCCATCCAGTAAGTAGTCCCCACAGCTGATGTCCGTTTGCTCTGCTCAGCGGTGAGTTGAGCAGCGAGACCAAAATCAGCTGAGGAGAAAAAACCACTGGGATCAAGCCAGCGTGAACTAGGCAAGCAAAGAAAAGAACTCCCCACCGTAGCGATGTCCCAGAAGGCAGTGTGGAATCCAGCTGCAAAAGGGGCCGTGCCGGCATTCCTCAGGCCTACAGCCGAGGAACTACGGAACGGGCCACGTGCCAAAAGCCCCCACTTTCAGATAGTGCCTTTTAGTCCCCTGAAGCTTTAGACCGCAAGCGCCTGGCTCGGGAAGGGACACACACAACCCAAAGCCGCTCCTGAGACCTTCTTCCCAGCCACACCTCCCTGCACCTGGCGGATGTGCTCTGCGCTTGCAGCAGGGCAGCCTGCACTGCCACAGGCACCACTCCCGGGCAACTGGCAGTCACCCAAAGGCAGCCCCGCACCGCAGCCTGCCCCGGCTGGGCCTGGTCAACAACACCCACCCAACTTGACAGATCCGTCCAAGCCCAGGAGAATGTTGTGGCTTTTGATGTCTCGGTGGATCACTTGCTTGGAGTGAAGGAAATCCAGGCCTTGCAGACACTGAGAGAGGAAAAAGAAGCACCAGCCTAAGAGTTCCTCATCTGATTTCACCCCACAAGCAGGGAAGTGGCACATCTGCAAGGCTGCCTTGCTGGGGGATGGTGAGCCATGGCAGGACAGGCTGCTGGCAGGAGCGAGAGCTTGCCACTCCACCATGAGGACAGCAGTGCCTTCCTACACTATTGGGGCGTATTGGCTTTTGAAAGAGAAAGGGCCCTTGTTCCTCTGGCCGCTGCCCTGCAAACACAGGCTGAAGGAGCACTGCGGCAGTAGCTGTGCCCTCGCCAGCCAGATGACAGCGGAGGCTTCAGGCAAGCGTTTAGAGAGTCCAACACAAACAAACCCACTAGAAGAAGGGCAGGCACACTGGCAGGCAATTCAGATGCTCCTGATGGTGCCGGTCATAAGAGAAAGGCAGAAAGGAAGCTCAGAAGATGAAATCGCTCCTCCCCTGACTACCCGTTGGGAAGGACCATCCTGTAAAGGCCACGGGAAGCACAAGCGCCATCCCTTACCTCCCGAGAGACAGCTGCCATCTCTCCTTCCGCCATACGAGTCTCCCTAATGACGTCGTACAAAGAACCTCCGTCCATGTACTCCATCACCAGCCAGACTTCCTCGTCCACCAGGTAGCTGAAAGGAGGAAACAACAGCCTGGAGATGAACGCCCGCACTCCCACGACCTGATGGCTTCTTCTTTCCGTGTCTACCTCAGAGGAAGACAGGAGCAAGTGAGCAGTCCCTCACTAGGCTCTACAGGCCTTGAACTTGGTGCAGTCTACAAGACTGCTTGGTATCCACACCCATGCAAACCCCTGGCAACAGACCAAGGGAAATATGATCTACGGTGCCTCGCCAGCACAAAAGACCCGTGGGAAAAAACATATCAAACCCTAAACCCAACAAAACAACATGGAAAGAGGGCAGGGACTTGGAGGCTGTTGGCTGTTGCCTCAGGAAGATAGGGCCAAGCCAGGTCTTTGAAAGCGCACTTCAAACTGGGTGTGCCGGGAAAGATCAATGCAGCCCCAATGCAATCTCCTCCCAAGACGCTGTACCTCAGCCCCGAAACGGCTGGAATTAACGGCTCCATCCTCCGCCAGCGGCCAAAGCAGTGATTGAACCTGCGGCTTGCAGGGGGTGAATGACCCTTGCCAGCAGAGCAGCAGAACCACTCACCTGTCTACATAGTTCACAAGGTTGGCGTTCTTGATGTCGCGCATGACCTGGATTTCATTCAGGCACACTTCATCGCCGCTCTCTTGCAGGAGACTTATTTTCTTTATGGCCACCTAAAACAACATGGAAAACCATGAACCAAAGAGGTCTGCGGCACGAGACCGCAAGGGGAACGTGGAGACAGTGATTTTGGGATGACAGAGCTGGGCTGGGCCAAACTGCCTTGCGACTGGACATCAGAGGAAGTCAAAGCTGAGCTTGCAAGAGCCTCTTACACCGCTTGCTTGGGCGCCAGTCCCAGGACACAGGGCCAGAGATCCTCTGGCCTTGTAAACCTTGGAGAAACACGGTCTAAACCCTCCACCTCAAAGCTCAAGCAACACTCGCCGTGCCCCCAGCCTTCCCCCAGGGCCTTATTTCATCATGCCCATTTTCATTCACACACCTCTTGCAAGCAGAAAGCCATCTTGTGCCAGGGAAAATGGAGCAAAACTGCTGGGAAACCCTGGGCAGCTCTAGGGGCTCTCATCATCACTCCAGCAGCCGCTGGCATTCTCCGTTGCACAACAACAAAGCAAACCTACAGACGTGAAGGATGAAATGGCATCCTCAAAACGTCCCGAGGGTTACCCCTACAAGCGCATACGTTATGGGAAAAATGCCGTGATGATGAAAACATCATTAAGGACACCTCCAAAGAGCACGATCCTAGCACTTCCTCACTTCAGGAATTTTCATTCTGCTCCGCTAAAGCGCTTTCCTTCACGCCATGGACACTTGCAATTACTGCCTGACTGGAAAAAGAAATAACCCACGCTTTGATCCTCTAGCGATACACGCCAGGCTCTGAGCAGGGCTCAGGCCCTCGACAGACTCCTTGCAGATCTCTCTCTCTAAGCGCAGTTCCCAAGGGCAGCACTGCAGGTGACTAAGGCACTGCCGGCACCATTCCCATGTAGTTGCTAACAGGCAGAAATGAGAACTCAGGGACCCTGAGCCGCAGTCCCAAAGAGCAGGGCCATGCTCTAAGGCACCACCTTGGCACTAAGACCCAGCTAGCGTACCGCTTGGCCTCCTTGCATTCCTTGGGCCAGCTGAGAAGGACCAAATCGGTCCCCACTGTATTTGGCAGGCGGACACTGCTCTGCACTTCATTTGCCTTTGTAGAAATGCTCTGCCGGGGCCCCAAAGCTCTGCCACAGCTCACAGCAGAGGGGAGGGCTCTCGGGAGCTACAGAAGCTGCGGCATTGCCTGACACTTACCTCTTCTCCCGTGGCAGTCTCCACTGCCATGCACACTGTGCCGAAACCCCTAGAAACAAAACAGCAGCGGAGAAAGGAGAAGTCCTTTAGTTCCTGCAAGTGCAAGACACCGGGGCGCAAGGGGGAGAAAACATCCTGGGCGAAACAGCAAATGGAACACGACACGTTCTGCTCTGGGTCCTTTGCCCCTTCTCTCCTTCCGTATCGCTGCAGGTGTGGCGTTTCCCCAGGCACACACGTGCCCGTTGGACCTTCTCACACCTCTCCTTGGAGTCTATCTGCCAAACTCAGGCACCACCACACAGGCCTTCGGGGAAGCCTGAAGCCATGCAACAGCCACCGGAGGAAAGCTTCAGGACACAGATCCTGTCTCCAGCTGGCAAGGAAAGTAGTCTCCAGCCGCAGCTGCAGCCACCGCCGGAGCAGGCAAAGGCTTCCATTGTTGCACACACAAATAGAGAAGGGCTCAAACCAGAGGATCCTTAGACAGCTGCCTTCTGGGTCCAGAGCCATTGGCAGCTGCTTCTCTTTGGGCCACCAGACCCAGGGAGGACTCTACTTTCCCGCTGAGTTCTTCTACATTTGGCTCCTCACAGAGGAAAGGTTGCAAATCCATCCCATTTACGGTCAGCGGTGCTGGCTCTCACAAGGGAATCACTTGGTGGATTCTTGGCAGGAAAGGCCTAAACCCCACAGGATCCACGAGGCGTCTGCGCCATCAGGCAGATGATGCCTTTTCCTCTAGTGTGCGTTGGCCCCGGGCATTCCCCTGAAGCTTTGGCTTTTGCCACCTCAGCTGCAAAGGAGACCTGCTTCTTCCATTTCTGCTTTTGGCCTCTAGACTAGGTGGCGGTCATCCTGACCCCTGAATCTTGTTCTCGGCAAAATACTGGGAAGAAATGTTACTGCCAGCTGTTCCCTGACAGCTCTCGGCTGCTAACTTGACCTTAGAGGCCATGAAGTCTTTCCTCCTTTCATCCCCACGTACTCCGTATTCTTCTGAGACAAGCAGAAATGCTTTCTCCTAGGAAAAGTAGCAAACAGCCGCAACACGCTTGGGGGACAGCAGATCTGCCGCGTGCTGCTCTTTGCTGCAGAAAAGACACTGCCAGCATCCTGGTGTCTTTGCCATGCCTTTGGACCACAGCTACAAATGCCGGGCAGTACTGAGGGGCGGCAGCATCTCAACACAGCGTCTGAACAGCTCTGCAGCTTGCCCGACGCCACTCTGGGGAGGTGTGGCACCAGCAAAATGCACAGGCCCTCCCTTTGAAGAAGGAACTGCGGCTGCACTACTCACCCTTTGCCGATCGTTTCCATTTCTGTGTATTTAGCCTCGGGATCTCCCTCGCTCACCAGCATCCCTGTAAAAATCCAAAGGGAAGGTGCTCGCTTCAAAACAGGGATCCCATCCGGCAGCAGGGCAGAAAGGCAGCCCCACTCACTGGGCCCTTTCAACTCAGCCGGTCGAGGAATAGCACCGCCACCGCACCGCCACCACCAGCACCACCACCGAAACGACAGCAGCAAGGCAAGCAGCCCCGCAGCACAGACGGCCTGCACAAAACTAGAAGTCTAAACTACAGTCGAAGCACATGGAGAAAGAGGCAGAGGAGACAGGGCTCAGAAAACCCTAACCCAGTGAAGTGATTGTCGTCTAGAAACATTAAGGGCAGCAGGACAAACAAAACCTTTCTGTTCTCTGCAAGGAGCACTCTGTGACATTCAACAAGAGCTTTAATCCTTGCAAACGTCAAAGGCACCTTGCGTTCTGGAATCAAGTTTTATCAACAGCTGCCCTTTCCAGAACAGGAAGAACATTGCAAGGTGTTTCCGGCAAAGGCATGATCTCCAGCTTGAAGCAGGCCTTTGCCTAAACGACGCCCTCGTGCCTTTCAAGAGCAGCAGCTCATGTTTTAACCCACTGGGATGGGCCCTAGGAATGAGGGCCCTCAGCCTTTAGCCCAGGCTAAGCTCTGAAGATGACCTTGGCCACGGCCCACGGGAGCTGGGCCCAGAGAGCTCCTTGAGGCCTACTCAGTCGCTAGGCCACAGCCTCCTCCTCCTCCAGCCAGAAACACCCTCTGCTTTGCCTTTTGCCTGGAGCGAAGCTCGGGCAAAGCCAAAGCAGGCCCAGCTGCCCTCAGAGGCGGGAGCAACACCCCGGTGCTCCCGCACCGCCTGAAAGCACAACAGCAGGTCCTGCGTGGAGGCCTCAGGGCCTGACACTCAGCGGAGGAGGAACGGGAGGTGGGACAGCTCACGCTGACGCACGCACACGCAAGGCCCTGCTCCAGCACACAAGGATCACAAAGGACATACTCAGCACGGCCAGGCACTCGTCCTCTGCCCTGCCTGGCAGCTGCTCCCTGCTGCCAGAGGAACTACTCGTGCTCCAGGTGGGCGAGCTGCTCGTGCTCGACTTTACAGCTTGGTGACCGCAGGCTTCCTCCGAGCCTGCGGCTGCAGCTCGTGTAGGTGCCAGGAAAGACGAGGTGGAGCTCTGGGACAAGAAATGAAGCTGGGTGACAAATGTGCCTGGCAGAGATGCCCCTCCCAGCCCAGTCCAAATGCAAGCCCCTAGGAAGGCGCTGCCAGCCACCTCCAGGGCTCTTCACCTCTCGGCCCTTGCTGCCCCCTTCTCCAGCTCAAGGTGCAAAATCCAAAGCCTGCTTTTACGTGACGGACAAAACGTCACCAAAGACACTGCCAACCCAAGCCGGCACTTACGGATCCTGGCCGCTCAGGCTCCGGGCTGACAGCAGGGGCAGCTTCATTGGCACCTTCCTCCTCTTCAGCCTCCCCCTCGGGTACAGAGGCAGCCAGAAGAGGTGCTGACGCTGCCTGTCTGCTCTGTGGACAGACAGCAGCGTGAGGGACAGGAAAGAACCTGTCATTCAGAGCCTTACGTGTCTCCAGCTACAGGCCCCGCTGCATCTCAGCTGCTCCTTTAGCTACCGACAGCTGCTCTGTGGAGAGGGCCAGGTCACTCCTGGGGACAGTGTCTCCTCCATATCCTGCAAGGCTGTGAACTGCATCTTTGCACTGCTCTCTTCACGGGGGACAGGGAGCCTGCACAGCCACTGGGCACAAAGGGCCTCACTTGGACCCCGGCAGCATCCAAAGACATCCCAATGCTACCTCTTGTCTCTTGCTAAGACAAATTCACGGCCCCTGTCAGACCAGTGGGAAAGTGATGCCTAAACGTCCAAATTCCACACCGCTTTTCCAGGCCTCATTGGCTGGGGGAAGCGCTCGGGAAGCGTTTTCAGCCACGCACGGCGGGTGCTGTCTGATTAGAAATTTGCAGCTCTGCCTTGCTCCAGCCACAGGCCAACCCGGAGCTGCCACTTACTGATGCTGGATGCTCAGGCCCTGCAGTGGCAGCAGGCGCAGCTTGGTGGGCATCTTCCTCCCCTTTGGCCTCTTCTTCAGGAAGACACGCAGCCAGAGAGGGCTCGCAGGTCGCTTTTGAGCTCTGCAGAGAGACCGCAGCGTGAGGGGCAGGCAACCTTCTTTATATTCAGCTCTAGACCCAGATGCACTACGGAGTAATCATATGGGGAGAAATGGGATTCTAAGTTGCTCAAACTCAAGTAAAATGGGCCAGTTAGATGGGACTGCACTCTCTTGTACAGGAGAAATTCCACCATGGCTTAAAGCACCAAGCAACCCCGCTTTCATCTGATTCCAAGCTCTGAGATGGAACGGGAGGAAACAGCCGGGGATCCTTCTCCTGCTGCCGCTGCTGGGCTGCAAAGAGTCTGGACTGCACCTTCATGCGTCCAACCAGGCTGGCAACAGACTGTAACGGGCCCAGCTCACAGCTTGCTCCACAAGCGTCAAACGCTGCCAACGCCAAAGGCTCCTTTCCCACTCACCCAAGGACCGGATTCTCTCCAGACACGGGCAACGTGACCTGCAACACACAAGGGAAAAAGAACCGGCTGCTGTAAGAAAACTGCCCGTGCTGGGCAAGCCCACCAAAAAGTCAACCCAAAGACAGAGCATTCCGCTTTCACTACATCCCTCCAGCAGCAACCCTTGTGTCACGCAGCAAGCAAGGCCACGGCACAAACGGCTGCCTCGTGTCCACCTTATGTCCCCTTTGGCCACTCAAGCCGGAGAAACTTGAGACCCACAAAGTCCAAGTGCTTCTGAAACAGTCCCTGCTTCTGCCCCACCCCACCCAGCAGCAGCCACAGCTCCTCTCTTTCCTGTACTTCAGTTTTCTGAAGAGATTGCAAGCAGCAATTGCCACGAGCTTGCTGAAAACGTTTCCCCGGAAAAGCTTCACCCAAGTCCCCCTTAGCCATGGTGGCAGTTCTACTGGGACACAGCACGGGAACAGCTCCTGGCTTCGGGAACATACAAGAAGTCTTTGGAAATGTCTGCCTCAGAGGTCCTTTCCGAGCTGATTCTGCCATTACCTCCCAGAGAAAATGGCTCTTTTAGTGCACAACAAGTGGCGAGTTCCACGGTCCGATCCTGAGATCAGGGAATGCAGAGAGGAAGATGCTTCCCCTCAGTCCTGGAGAGCAGCACACAATTTTTACAAGGACTCCTGCCAAGCTCTCCCAGTCTTCCCGTCTTGGAAGCTGACTTGCCTGAGCCAGCAAGCTGAGGAGGTTCCAGACTCCACTGACACAGGCCATGCCGTGGCGGGAGCGGAAGCCCTGCAGGCTACGCTACAAACGCCGCCCACGCCCCGCTGCCCTTCTTAGCTGGAGCTGTTGACCGCAGCTTTAGCCAGCTAAAGGCCTCTTTGTGGGATTTTGCTTTCCATGTGCTGCACCAAACAAGGATGTCTACTTACGTGCCAGGTGGTTGAAAAAGTACCCAGAATAAGCCACGGAAAAAAACGTGCAAACCGCAGCACACACTCCCTCCATGGCTCGAGCAGCACCGCTCAGTCTGCACCAGACAGCACCTGTGGGGAACAACAGAACTCCTCAGTGTCCTGTCAGGGTGCAGCCCGCTGGCAGAGACCTCGCCGATCAGCAGGTTCCGCCCGCACTGAGCGCGCCAAAGAGCTGCTCTGAGGGCACTGAGGCCTTCCCTGCCTCGGCACGGCAACTTTGCCCTGGCAGCGCTGTGAGGCGGCCGCTGACGTCACAAGAGCCGCCGCTCTGGGCTGCTTTGTGAATTCATAGGTAGAACCAGACCTTCTCTACAGCTAAGGCCGAAAAAACACTGCAAAGTTCTCCTCTGCTAAAAAGCCACACAAAAAGCCTTCCTAGTCTTTTACCTATGTCTCAAAGCATCTAACAGAAACTCCAAAAACTCATCAAGCCCCTATTGCCCACACTGAGAACCTGAGTTCTAAGAATGGACCAGGATGTGAGGAAGCACATTATTGATCTTTGGGCACTAGTGCTTCTGAGCCAAAATCGGAAGGCTTGCTCCAGCTAGACCTTCCTTAGTTCTAGAAAGTAGCAAACAAGGAGAAGCACTATCATTGCTGTTAGAGGTCTCTCCTGGGTACAGAGACAAGGTCATGAATCTTTCAGCGGTATTTACTGAAAACATTTTACATTATAGTCATGGGTGTCATTTTAGCAGGGAAATGCCATGACTGGAAATGCAAGGGGGATTGTTATGTCTTGCTCACTCTAGCAGAGATGCCTTGCAACCACAGCACCACCACCATATTTCCCCCATTTTTGTCCTTCCACAGTGTTTTAGGGCAGGTGTCTGCGGACGGATGACACAGA
>VXBB01012993.1:28193-42672 GCA_013399915.1 Illadopsis cleaveri
AGAGTAATTGGATAAAATACTGAAAAAATTAAACAAGGCTTCTCCTGGTGCTGGATGGTGCTAGCAGCTTTGGGTGCCCATCCCAAAACCATCACCTGTTTTCCCTCAGCCCTGACAGGTCCAGGCAGCCTTTCTGACAGTGTTGTCCCACATAGCACACAATCAATCAAAAGCCTTTGATTAGCTTGTTTTCAAAAAGAAGTGAGTGATGCCAAGTTTGTTGTAGAAGTTTTCTCTGGGGAACACAAAATGCATTTTGAATCCAGTTTGGAAACATAGTTGGCCATTGCTTGAAAAACTCCCCAGAGATGTTTGTGGTACTTCACTGAATTCTCCTATCACTGTGCAAAAATTTCATTTAAAAAGTTTAAAGAAGCTTTTTATTTTAAATGAATTAATTAGATGTCTAAGTACGTGCAAGAATACTCTACTGCTGTCAGGATCACCCATCAGCTGGAACATATATCTAAAGAATCACCTTCTGAAGGGAATGCCATACATTTTAAAGCAGTTTTGTTAGTTTGTTTGCTCACGTGGAGTCAGAAGAAGTGAGCAACCTGAAGACGAATTAGACTTCATTTAATCAGGTTTGGGATAAAAGACCTATGTGTTAATGAAAAAAAAAGTGTAACAAAGGTTGGGATCACTGGGCTTTGGACCGGGCTTGGTACCAGCCAGGGCAAACACAGAAGGTGGTCTCCAACATGCTGTGTTGGTCCAGTGCCCCATCCCAATGAGCTGGACATCCCATTGTGATGTCACATGTACTGTCACCTGGCAGTGAATTGTGGTGTCTCTAGGGTTAGACTGTGACCTCACATCTCTTGGGGCTTTCATTCAGGCCCAGAGAGAACCTGACTCAGGCTGGCTCAAGTCTGATTTCCTGCCATGTGTGTCCCCGAGATCTGGAGGATTGGGCCCAGGGACAGTGGGGGACCAAGGTTTCTCCATTTTATTGCAGTGTGTGAGATTCTTTGGTAGTGCCAGTGATGGGGAGCAGCTTCTCAGGACTCCCTGAATTGCCATGGAGAACAGACAGAGTCATGGGGACAGAGTGGAGCTGCCCCATTTGCCATGATGAGCAAGAGAGTGTTGCTTATGTGATACCCTGTGGCCATGAGTTCTGCATGGGCTGCATCCTGCGTTGGGCAGAGAAGAAACCAGAGTGCCCACTGTGCAGAAGATTGGTAGAATCTGTCAGATTTTCTCTGCAGGAACAAAAATACCTCGAGTGTGTCATCACACCCCAGGGAGAATCACCAGAGACCAGCAGACAGGCAGAAAGATCTCTTGGCCTCCTGGATCAAAACAGCTGCCAGTGCCCTGGAGTGGTTCCTGTGCAAGAGACACCCTCCCCAGCTGAGCAGGGGCCTGCAGGGACAGAGGCTGTGGGTAGCCTGCTGCCCAAGGTCTGGGCAGAACTTTTCCAAAAAGAAGAGCATATTCTTGACCCCATGCTGCCCTGGCTGCGCCAGAGGCTGGAGCCAATATACGGGTCCCAGTGGTGGCTGGCAGTGAGAGCAGAGAACAGCATCTTGTATGCCCTGTGCCTCTGCGGTCCAGATGGGGAGGCCATGGTCCAGATGCTGCAGCCTCTCCTGGAGGAATACACAGAACAGCTGGTTGATGGCACGGTCAGTTTCATTGTGGGCCAATGCAGTGAAGAGGCCCAGAGGCTGCTGTGCTCCCATGCTGCTGGGAAGGAGGCCAGTTCCCACTCCACCAGCTCCCAGGGAGGGTCTCCCACCTGGCATCCAACCCCTGCCAGCAGCCCTGCAGGCTCTGACATGGAGGACCAACCCAGCACATCAGAAGCTGCCCTCTCTGCCCTCCACATCCTCCAGCCATCTGTGCTGATTGGCACAGAGCAGGTGCAGCCCCAGAAAGAGCAGGGAAAAGTGGTGATGGCAAGTTCCTCTGCTCAGGACAGCAGCCACAATCTTGCTGTGCCTTGTCAGGGCTGGGGACACTCACACAGGGGGCCTCGGTACCCCACAGACAGGACAGCCCCCAGCCCCCAGGACTCTCCATGGAGTACAGAAAGGCCCACAGAGAGAGAGTGGAGCTGCCCCATCTGCCATGATGCTCATGGGGATGCTGCTTATGCGATGCCCTGTGGCCACCAGTTCTGCCTGGGATGCATCATGCATTGGACAGACAGGAAACCAGCCTGCCCAGTCTGCAGCAGAACGATTTTGATTGTCAAATTTTCTGTGCGTGGAGAAGATGACTATCTACAGTGTCTTGTCACACCCTCTGGAGAGTTGCCAGAGATCCAAAGCCAGGCAGGAAGAGCTCCCAGCCACCTGGCAGAAAATAGCCCCCATTGCCCCATGCTATCCCTGCCATCTTCTCCACAGGGGACACTATCCCCAGCTGAGCAGGGGNCTGTGCAGAAGATTGGTAGAATCTGTCAGATTTTCTCTGCAGGAACAAAAATACCTCGAGTGTGTCATCACACCCCAGGGAGAATCACCAGAGACCAGCAGACAGGCAGAAAGATCTCTTGGCCTCCTGGATCAAAACAGCTGCCAGTGCCCTGGAGTGGTTCCTGTGCAAGAGACACCCTCCCCAGCTGAGCAGGGGCCTGCAGGGACAGAGGCTGTGGGTAGCCTGCTGCCCAAGGTCTGGGCAGAACTTTTCCAAAAAGAAGAGCATATTCTTGACCCCATGCTGCCCTGGCTGCGCCAGAGGCTGGAGCCAATATACGGGTCCCAGTGGTGGCTGGCAGTGAGAGCAGAGAACAGCATCTTGTATGCCCTGTGCCTCTGCGGTCCAGATGGGGAGGCCATGGTCCAGATGCTGCAGCCTCTCCTGGAGGAATACACAGAACAGCTGGTTGATGGCACGGTCAGTTTCATTGTGGGCCAATGCAGTGAAGAGGCCCAGAGGCTGCTGTGCTCCCATGCTGCTGGGAAGGAGGCCAGTTCCCACTCCACCAGCTCCCAGGGAGGGTCTCCCACCTGGCATCCAACCCCTGCCAGCAGCCCTGCAGGCTCTGACATGGAGGACCAACCCAGCACATCAGAAGCTGCCCTCTCTGCCCTCCACATCCTCCAGCCATCTGTGCTGATTGGCACAGAGCAGGTGCAGCCCCAGAAAGAGCAGGGAAAAGTGGTGATGGCAAGTTCCTCTGCTCAGGACAGCAGCCACAATCTTGCTGTGCCTTGTCAGGGCTGGGGACACTCACACAGGGGGCCTCGGTACCCCACAGACAGGACAGCCCCCAGCCCCCAGGACTCTCCATGGAGTACAGAAAGGCCCACAGAGAGAGAGTGGAGCTGCCCCATCTGCCATGATGCTCATGGGGATGCTGCTTATGCGATGCCCTGTGGCCACCAGTTCTGCCTGGGATGCATCATGCATTGGACAGACAGGAAACCAGCCTGCCCAGTCTGCAGCAGAACGATTTTGATTGTCAAATTTTCTGTGCGTGGAGAAGATGACTATCTACAGTGTCTTGTCACACCCTCTGGAGAGTTGCCAGAGATCCAAAGCCAGGCAGGAAGAGCTCCCAGCCACCTGGCAGAAAATAGCCCCCATTGCCCCATGCTATCCCTGCCATCTTCTCCACAGGGGACACTATCCCCAGCTGAGCAGGGGACTATGAGGCCAGAGGCTGTGGGAGGCCTCCTGCCCAAGGTGTGGGCAGAACTCTTCCAAGGTCAAAAGCATCTCCTAGACCCCATGCTGCCCTGGTTGTGTCAAAGACTGGAAGCAATATATGGGTCCCAGTGGTGGCTGGCAAAGAATGCAGAAGGACACATCCTGCAGGCCCTATGCCTCTGTGGTCTGGATGGGAAGTTGTTGTTCCAGATGCTGCAGCCTGACCTTGAGGGATATACAGCACCGCTGGTCTATGGCCTTATTAATGTCATTGTGCATGAATGCAGCATGGAGGCCCAGCAGCTACTGCAATCCCACACTGCTGGGGAGAAGGACCATGCCCCTGCTGCCAGTTCCACTAGCTCCTGGGAGCAAAATCCTGCCTCCCCTACAAGCAACCCAGAAGGTTCTGATATGGAGGACCAAGCCAGCACCTCACAAACTGCCTTCTGCATGGATTCTGACTATCCGTCATCTGTGTCCTTGTCTGCAGAGCAGGTGCAGGCCCAGGAGGAGCTGAGGGGGGTGGACGAGTCAGGTTCTGCCCAGGGCAGCAAATGCAGACCCTCTTCTTCCGTCCAAGGCAGGAATCTCTCAGGCAGGGGGTCCCGGCACCCCCGGAAGAGGAGGGCCCCCCATCCCCAGAACTCTCCCAGCCCTACAAGAGGCCACTCCAGTGGTGGCACAATCAAGGCTCCAGCAAGTCTTTATTCAAAAGACAGAAAATAAATTGTTATTTCCCTGACACAGTCACTAAGTGCTGCTTTGTATCCCTTCACCTGGGGCCTGTCCCTGATCCCATGACGCACCACAGTCCAAAGATCCACAGAGCCATAGGGCCCTGTTGGTGGTACCTCCTCCTGCAGGAAATCCTGCTGCAGCCATGACAGTGAAAGAGGTTCTGAATGGAAAGGGAGCAGTGCATTTATGTTGGAGAATGTGCCAAATAAAGGCTGATGGTGCCTATGCACAGACGGAATGAACATGCTGCTCCATACAGTGCCTTTCTCTGTGGCCAAGGGAAATGAAGGACTCTGTGGTCCCTTGGTCAGAGGGGTTTCTGGGCAAACAGGCTGGCAGGATGGCTCCTGCCTGCCAGCTGTGACAGGCTATATGACTGAAAGGATGGTGTCCCTTCCAGGGTACAGGGCACTGGGACTTCAGAGCAGCTTCTCTAAATCCAAACACCGATTTGTAGGGATAACCAGAGTTCTGTGACTGATCACAACATGCAGAACAGATTGGATCTGGCAAAAAAAACAACTAGTGGCCTTGATGCTACTTATAAAGCTACACTTGAGTGAAGAAATGGGCTTCAAGGAAGACACTCCTTAGCTGACCCGTTGGCGGATCCTCAAAGTCAGGAAGTGTCTGGTTGATGGAGTGATTCTTCTTCTCTTTCTTACTTCCTCTCTCCTTCCATACCTCCTTCTCTCTCCCCCCTCTCTCCCTTTCGTCTCTCACTTCCTTCCTTTCTGTCTCCCTTCCTCCCTGTCTCCCTTCCTCCCTTCCTTTTCCACTTTCTCTTCCCTGTCTCTCTTCTGCCTGTCTCACTGAAGAGTACAATTGATGGGACAGCACATCCCACCAAGACCAGGATCTTGGTTTTTCTGAAGTAGAAAGAAGGTTGTCCCTTGTAACTTATTCTGGAGAGACAACTATAGCTCCTTCCTGTGTCTATGGGATGAGGTTCCATTGCTGGTGTTTTTGAGGAGCACCAATAAAACAGTTGCCCAGGAGCTCCACCTTCCAGAAGCATTGCAGACATGGAAAGCGGAGAGGGACCTGGCACTGTGGGCAACTGCCAGTGGCAGTGGATGAGAAGGCGTTGTGGTTTAAGCCAAGACATCAACAAAGCACCATCAAGCCACTCTCTCACTCCATTACCAGGGGTAAGGGAGAAAGAACTGGAAGAGTAAAAGTTACAGAACTCCTGGGTTGACGTAAAGATAGGTAACAGGTAAAGCAAAAGCTGGACACAGAAGGAAAACAAAGCCAGGAACTCATTCACTGCTTCCCATGGGCAGGCAGGTGTCCAGCCGTTCCCAGGAAAGCAGGACTCCATCATGTGTAACGTTTACTTGGGAAGACAAACACCACAACTCTGCATGTCCTCCCAGTCCTCCTTCTTCGCTCTACTACGTCATGCTGAGCATGATGCCATTTTGCAGTTACTGCATCGGAATTCATCCATTCCATCTTTGCTTCTGTGTAACTGAATATTCCTGATCACCCAGAATTGTTCTTCCTTTTTACTGCTATGCAATAATGAAATATTCTCCAGGAGAGCCTTCAAACCCGCCTGCCAGCTACTGAGAGCATTGGCCATGCACTTCTTGAACTCAGACAGGCTTGGTGCTTTAACCACTTCTCTGGGAACCTGTTCCAGTCCTCAACCACCCTCTGGGTGTAGAAACTTCTCCTGAAATCTATCATAAACCTCCCTTGATACAACTTCATGCCATTTCCTTGGTTCTGTCACTGGTCACCAGAAAGAAGAGATCAGTGCTTCCCCCTCCACTTCTCATGAGGAAGCTGTAGACTGCTAATGTTTCCAGTGTTTCTTCTTTTGCTTTTTCTTATTAGGAGGCCTCATTTTGTCCACCCCTTTTCCTTCACAGATTGTGTCCACACTTGGACTTCTAATCCTTTTTTTCTTTTTGTCACACTTTGTCTCACTGCATGCTAGATACCCTGAAAGGCTGTATTCATCAGTGTAGCAGTCACTTAATTATGATGGTTTTGACGAGGTCATTTTCTCTCACTAGACTTATGAGCTCCTCAGCTGTGCTCTCCATAGCAAGTTTTGTATTTCCTTTATCCAGCAGATTTTTTACTTTTCATCCTGCTCTTTTCTTCAGAAGTGGTCCAGTGATCTGTTACTTTATCAGTTTCTTAATCTGCTTCTTTTGTCAGAGCAGTAGCATCTGCTGTAGTGTCCCCTCTGGCTCTACAGACCTTTCCATTCAGTAAAGGATTTTATTCTGTTCAATAGGTTGCCATAAACCGTGAACAGTAGTCTGAGTCCTCCTCTGTAGAATGGCTAACAGTAATTTTCAACAATCTTATAAAAAGCAGAACCTCTCCAATATTTACTATGCTTACTGTCTCTTCTGTAATATTGATTGCTGTGTCTGCTTCTTTATGTCCTTTTGCCTTTTTCTTTATTACACAATCCTGATCTCCTTACTCCTCTGAATGTAGTGCTCTTAGGACACAAAGAGCCAGAGTCTCTCTGAATCACAGCATGGTTGAGGTTGGAAGGGATTTAGCATTGGTGCAAGAGGATTAGGTCAGGGAATACTTCGGCAAACTGGAAATAATTAAGTCCATGGCCCCTGAAGGGATGTACCCTTCAAATGCTGGATGTTGAGGGAATTGGCAGATGTAACTGTGAGGCCCCTCTCAGCAACCTTTGACCAATCACAGCAACAGTGGGCACTGCCCCAAAAACTGAAGAAAGCAAATGTCACTCCTATCTTCCAGAAGGGTAAGAGCCCTCTCCTACCTTTTCCTGTTACTTTGGATGTTGTAAATTATTCCTTGCAGAATAAACAACAGAGTTATATTCACACAAGAAGCTCTTTGAATGTGATTTGAAATGTTTTTCAGGTGATGCAATAAACAATTTCCCATTTTCTTCTGTGACAGATAAAGGCATATGATTCTGGTGAAAGTTAAATGACATTTTGACCAGTTCTGCTATACCTTTACGTACTTTTCCCTGTTGAAACTCAGTAAAGAGAGCTGTGCAAAACATTTTTGATGTATTGGTCTGGAGCATGAATAACATTTTTTTGTAATGAATAATGAAGAGTTATATCTGTAATGCAAAACCTCAAAATTAGTTAGCCCAAATCCAATATTAGATATCTGTAATGTAAATACTGATGTAATTTAATGCAATGCCCTGTATTCTTGATAGTTTTTTTTAATCACTGTGACTTTACAGACCAAAGCTATTATGATGTAACTCTTATGTAGGGGAGATATTTTCACTGTTATGTTCTATATGCTTATTTAGGTTGTTACGTCCACACTTGCAGCATTTATGAAATAGCCCATTGACTTTTTGATGGCACTTCTGAAATTATTTGTTTTGCTTTGAAATGGCCACAGCTGCTGGTAAATTGAAGAGCTGGGATTATATTTGGGATATATTAGCTGTATGTCAGAGAGGAGAGAGTTGTGTTTCTAGGTTTAACTTGTAATAATGAAAATAAATTTATTCTGGTGGTAACATTCTAAGTTTATATTTTTTTGTGTGCATTAGTAGAAGATGACAAAAAACTCTCATTAAAAATTGGTATTTTGGAGTTCATGCCATTATATGGGTAAATGGATGAGCATATCCAAGAGAAATTCACTGTAGCTTACTAAAGAGCTTAAATACACTGTAGAAAAACTAATTAGTCCTAAAGTAACCTTAAATTTTAAATAAACTATCTTGAACTATAAAAAACAGAGTTACAAAGAGAACTTCAGAAAACAAAGGTAACAATTTTACAACTTGTACACCTGATATGTCAGAATTAGATACTCAAATCATACTACACTGAACACTGTTGTCTAGCATTTTATTTAATGGAGACTAATGAGAAGGGATGATGTGTCAAATAAAAACTGCTCAGTTGTTTAGGTGTTTCACTTAGATAATAAATTTGTAGTCTATGATATTTCGTAAATTTTGGGGAGACCTCACCTTGATGCTGATCTCCTGAGTGCTATCAGAATATAGTATTACTTTTTACACAGGTAATTTTTGTTCTGCATTTCTGTATGTGTAGCAGAGGCAATACATTCACTTTGGCAATATTAATGGATAAAATGGATCCATGGTAATCACAGGAAAAGAGGCAGAGAAATATTAAAGGTTAAGTTCCCTTAGTTCAATAAAGAGCTTTCACCTGCTGCTAAATCCAACCACAGGTTTAAAATCTGAGTATTAAGTTAGAGAAGGTGTTTATTCCTTGTAGTTCACATCATTGTAAGAAGGATTCTTAGAAAAAATAACCTAAATGAAAGGTTTTCTTTGCCTTCTTATATTTCAGTGAGAACATTATGCAGGTGATGCAAATAGATGGGAAATTAATAATCAAAGAGAATACAACTGAAAGATGATTTATGTATGCCTGCATTTCTGTTTTATTTATAAAGAAGAAATTTAAAAGAAAGGCAAGCTGTACATCCGTCAGAGCTAGAATGAGTAACCAAGAATGCCGTGTTCTCTTTTAGATCAATTATTCATTATTCAAAAAATACTCCACACCCTGTATTTGGCCTAAGGCATAAAAGTGGAATGGAGCTTGCTAGTTTAGGTGACTGGGTTGCCTTCCTAATAATTTTTTTTTTTTTCTTTTAGTGCTTCTATTTATAAATTCTTTTCTGTTCATTATTTTTTTTTCCAATTTAGAACGTTATCAGTAGCAATGTAAAAAGTAGAGCGCTTAAAAAAATTGAATCATGCACTTTATCCTAATTAAATTATTACTTTGCTTTCTCATTGGACTATCATTTTTGGTGAAAGAGGAAAGGGACCTCACCTCAAACATGAAGTGACACCAGTATCTGGAACAAGGAAAGCATATTTGATATTTCAGAAGGGTAAGAGATACAAGGTGGCAAAGATGCTTTCATCTGTGTTTTGCATGTTCAGGGGGAAATAATTTACTGCAAAAGTTAGAAGGCTTTGATTCATTATTCACTCTCAATGAGAAAAAAAAATGTCAGCTTCTAGTAGCTAGGGTTGCTAAAGTGAGGCTTAGGTTCACCTCTAATTCATGCTTGTACATAATAACAGCATAAAAACAGTAATAAAAGTTTGTGGTAACTTGGATTGCAGCTATCTACATCTATTAGCTAAATAGCTCATGTTTTAATAAAGATCTACTATATGTATGTCATAAAACTCGGTAACTCTAATTGCAGCATGTTCATGTGCTATCACACACAGCAAGACAGGTAAATAGCCACCATATTTTTTGCCTTGTGTAAAAGCCAAATTTCCCTTTTGTACAGAATTTGCACAGTGTTGTGGTTATGTTTTGTATTTATCAAAGATTATGAGTGCTGCAAAGTGCTGCAGCCCCTCAGCTACTGCTTCACTTATTTGTGTGTATGGGTGTGACTCCTTCTGCTTTTTTCCTCTCTCCTTTCTCTCTCCTCTCCTTTATGTCTGTTGTGAGAGAGAAATACGTGTGAACTCCTTTCTGACCTGGAAGGTTCTTCTACCTCTCTGCCATGTCTCCCTTTCCACCTCTATATAATGCTTTCCACTTTCCTACTATTGAAAATTCAACATTTTATACACTCAGATTCTGTAAATTTACTTCCTGTCTGCTCCTGCTATGGAGCCACAGTGTAGGTTTATAACATTTAAAAACTGTGGTTCATAAGAATTTTATGCTTATTATACTCCAATAGTATCTGCACTCAGCTAAATTGGGATCCATGATGTAATTGGCTGTCCATGTTTAGGTAACAATGCTTAGCTCCAAAATCATTTGAGGACAAATAAGGAGATGAGGGGATATTAAAATAATTTAATAAAGCATAGTGTAATTAATTAGATGTCAACTATGCAACACTGACTATGCAATTAAGTACTTATGCCTGCATCAAGAATGTCCTGGGAACTGAAAACGATGTAACATATTGGTTGATGGAGTCAGTAGTTGCTAAAAATCTTGTTCAATATACACGTTAAGTTGCTATTCGTGCAGTTACATATCTCTGCTCTTGCTCCTCCTCATCTGTATTCTAATTTTGACCTCTCTTTCTCTCTGACCAACTCACTACAGGGGGTGGAACTTTCTTTTCTGCAGCCTTTCACAGCTGCCTTTGATCCTTCTTCTCCATGGTGTCAGGAGGAATCTGAACTCACCTTTCTCTAATCACCAGAGCTAAGGCAGCAAAGTTTTCTGTTCCAGCACTTCACCATTAGCTTTTGCTGTGAAGAAAACAGCCTTCCTCCTGTATATGAGCACCACTTCTCAGGTCATGAATGCCAGCGCCCTAACCATCTAAATGTATCTTAGATTTTACATTCCATTTTCCCTTTTACAATGCGTAAAGCCTGAACGAATTTTTTCTAATTTATTTCTGGTTTGTTTGTATGACTTTTTTAAAATAAGATACTGTAAAAAAAATCACATATATCTGCAAAAATGTTCAACCTATACCTTCACCACAGCTATGCAGACTTTTTTTCTGACACAGATGATGTCAGAGAGACAATGAATACTTGAGTACTGCTGTTCTCTTTTGTAGGAATAATACCTAGAAATGTTAATGTAATTTCTTATTCATATATGCCTTTTTAATGCCCTGAAATTGAACTTCTAGATTCTTCTCTAACTGTAAATGAAGGATAGAAGACAATTATTTTCTTACAGGCTATATTGCTTCATATGTCTAGTTTAGTACAGGTGACAGTGAATTCTTAATGACTGTTAAACCACATCAAAAGTATGAGGTTCTGGACTATATCTGAGCCCCAGAGGTTCCTTATTAGTAAAAAGGTAAGTGCTTTTTGCTTTGAGGGAGATATTACACATAAATCTGTTAGATAAGTAAGTAGTGCCAATAAGATTTTCATTCAAGGTAAAACCTGTCACGTATTTTACTAAAAGCCACTTTTATGAAAATACTTGCTTGAAGAGGTACATTTGTATTTTTCCTTAAATGGAAAAATAAACTGGGGGCCTCTGACAATTCTATTCTCTGTGCCCAAGTTAGTGTCTCTCTGTATTTCTGAGAGAGTAATTCCTTGTTCATGGTGGCAAAAGTAATGTAGAAATATCACAAAATATTCCTAATGTTAAGTTTAGGCTTGTGCAGTTTCAATCACACTAAATGTAAATATAAATTTTTACTTGCTTATCAAAAATAGCTTATTCATGAGATACAAAAGTGCTTGTCAACTTTTTACATTTCAACCAATACTTTTGTAGAGTGTAGCAAAAAAAAAAAAAAANTATGACTGAAGGATAAAAATTGTAATTTTAATATCCAATGAAGGCAGAAATTGGGGAATTCATCATATTTATGATCTGTATATATTAATTCCAACTGCTTATATATTTTCTAGATTCATTCTTCAGCAGCTTATGTGTAGTTATCATTAAAACAATCTTGCTGTTTTTCCTTGCATAGAGTATATAGATTAATTGTGGCATAGCAGGTTTTTCACTCCTGTTTTGGTGTTGTGTCCCTCCCCTACAGAATCAAGAGAACTGTCTTGGCCCAAAATCTCTTTTCAAGATGCTCTTTACAACCAAAGCATATTTAGAGGGAGCTACACCTTAAAATGCTATGTCAGCAAACCCACTGAGTGTAATACTTGCACCTAGTTGTGAGGTAGTTGTTTGTTCATTCATTTTAGGTTTTGGTTTTTTTATCAGTAGGCATAGTGATACATTTTTTGTAACCCCAACTGTCAATACTACCGCTCCTTTTGCCTAACTAAAACCCCACATATATGGTGTATAGATATGGTGGGTAAATAAATATGCTTCTAGTCATACAGCCACATAGCCAAGATTGAAGCTATCCTGTTAGGTTTGTGGTTGGAGGAATTGGTTAAAGCTTGGAAGACTGTTGAGAAGGATTGTAAATCACTCAAGTGACCTTGCAGTTGGAAATAACTCTTGATAACCCTCTGAGAACCACAGTCCAGTGATCCTCTAGCACAAACCGTCTCTGCTTGTGTGCCTCTGCCTGGTGCTGCTTTGGCGATCCCCTCATTAGCAAGGTAAATGGAAATGAATTTATTGGTTTTGTTCTAACTGCAAGTTTGTAGCTGTTTTGGGTGCCTGCCTGTGTCAACTCACAGTTTGAAACACCACCAACATCTTTAAAACTTAAGTAACTTCATAGAATTAAATAAGTATCTGTCCCATCAGAAGTGTGGCATATGTCATGCTTTATAAATACATGAGTCAGGGTCCTCACACTGCAGTATTTAAAATCCTTCATCTCTTTTTTTACTGCATGAATTTCAGGTGTTCGTGTGTTGAATGTGTGATGTTATTTTCCATTCAGTCTCAAAAAGTCCTGGCGCAATTCTTCTGGCAGACCACATCCTTACTGGCCTGTCTTACTTAGCATCAGGAGCAAAGTTGCTCATGTCAGTCTTCACAGGGTTCCCTTTTTTCCCCCCTCAAGGTTACATTTAGGAATGTACTGGATAGCCCAGGTCCCAGCACTGATCTCTGAAGAACTGTGGTGGCAAGTCTCCTCCACTCCAGGAGTTAACCATTAACTCTTACTCCCTTCTCCCATTTCCTTCCCATCTGTTAATTATTTATTAAACCTAAGAGTGAAGTCCTGATTTTAGGCTTAAGCCTTCTTTTAAGGCTTAAGGTTTCTTTCAAAATAGGTTCGCTTTAGGAGACTTGCTGAGAAGCCTTTTGAAAATCCCGTAGACTCTATTAACTAGATCCTCATTGCTTACTGATCTTTTTAAAGGCTTTAAAAGCTTTTCCCTATGATAATAAACAAAACCAAAGTTTGGAGTACATTTTAAATATGTGTACGATGAGACAAGTGATTACTGTGTATGGTATGTAATCCAAATAACAGTATTTAGACATTTGGGTCACTAAGCTATGTTAATTACTTCTAATAAAAGGCTTTATGTCTTAACTAAGGCTTTTCCATCTGGATTAATTATTTTTTCAAGGTATGTAATGATAACTGTGTGATAAGTACATCGCTTATGGACTGTAGGGGTTTATTATTATTTGGAGGCAATCTGTAAATATGTTATGAAAATGTGAGAAACACTTCAAATACATATAAACTTCGATATCCAAAATAATGCAAACAGGACCACTTAACATATGAATTAATTGTTTTCCAGTGTCTTTAATTCTAAGTGCACTTTGATCTACCCAATATGGTACTGGTGATTATTTTTCTTAGGTCAGAATTCTTTTACACAAGATATTAGGAAGACACTACTGTAACGGTATTTTGGGAGGTAAGCTTAGAACTTTTTTAATAAGAACACCTTATTTTTTATTTAATTAAGGAATAACTCTTTATTTCAAACACATTTTTATTTACTTTGCATTTGTACAGTTTGTTTCCAGAGTCCACGATTGAAAACTTGTGAACATTTGAAGGTTTTATTAAAATTCATACCTTAAAAACAATCAGTGTTTGGAATTTTAAACCGTGTGAAAGAACAGACTGAAGTATTACTGTAAACAAGTTGATAGCCCATACTGGTAATGTAAATAAAACTCCTACTGCAATAATGCTATTTTGTACTGTAGATTTTGTGGTAAATGTAGAAAGCCCTTTGCAGAAAACAGTGGTACAGCACACCAGATTTCTCCCTCAGCTCCTGAACCTGATAAATGATGGGAGAAGTGTTGGTTTGTCCAAATAGACTGCTCAGTGCCTTGGGTTTTCCCATCACTGGGCTAGCTCTGCGCCAGGCACTGCCCAAGCTGAAGCGCAGCTCTGTGGAGAAGGACCTGGAGGTGAACAGCAAGCCGTCCATGAACCAGCAGTGCCCGTGTGGCCAAGAAGGCATACGGAATTCTGCAGTGCATTAGGAAGAGCAATGCCAGCAGGCTGAGGGAGGTGATCCTGCCTCTCTACTCAGTTCAGGTAGGGTCATGCCCTGGAGTGCTGTGTCCAGTTCTGGGGTCCCCAGTACAAGAGAGGCATGGAGCTCCTGAAGGAGGTGCAGTGGAGGGCAACAAGGATGATCAGGGGACTGAAGCATCTCTCTTACCAGAAATGGCTGGGGAAGCTGCACCTGTTCAGCCTCGAGAAGAGATGGCTGAGAGGGGACCTTATAAATGTCTTTAAGTTCCCTAAAGGGAAGCTGTCAAGAGGATGGAGCCAGGGTCTCCTCAGT
>VXBB01012993.1:46392-57864 GCA_013399915.1 Illadopsis cleaveri
ATCCTTCTTCATATCTTCGTTTACTTTATTAACTTTTTTTTTACTTACTAGAATTGTTAGAAGCATTGATAGTTTTTGTACAGTTTTCTACGACTGCAATTTGTCTGTTCTGAAATATGTTTTTTAATATTAAAAAAACCCACCAGTGCAGCCATTTTACTCTCTTGCTTATAAAGACATTTTGTTTGAAAAAGGTGCTCTGATTACAGTTACTGCAAATTTTTGTTAGTGATTTGGCTTTTTCTTTGAAAGAAAGTTTTTAACTCCTGCCTTAANATTTTTCTGTTTATTGGTAATTCTAAATGGTTATTCTTTTCCTTGTGACTATTTTATTTATTTATTTGTTTCTTTGACCTCAAAGAGATTAGGTTTAGTTTTTTAAGTTAGTTTAGACAGCAGTCTCCTGCCTAGAAGATTCAAAAGGAGCTTGTAAAGAACTTACTCCTAGTTAGGCTAGGTTATAAAATCTATAAAACTGTAAAATAGCAGATGTGATGGCTGCTTCTCCATGTACTCTTACCCTTTTCTATGAGGTGGCAAGTTCTGTAGTATTCATCACAGAGTTTGGCAGACATGACTAAAACAGCAGGTCGTCTGATGCATGATAGGTTTGAGACACTTTTTCTTCCTGGCTATGTTCCTAATTTGCAGGAGAGCCAGCAGAAGCACAGTGTAGGTGTCCTGTGAGTTGAGCTTCTTCCTTGGTCTCTGACACTGCTCCAAAGACCCCCTGCCAGTTTTAGACCATCAACAATGTTAGTGTTTCAGCCACACAGAGTGTCGTTGCATACACTGCAAAGATTGTATTCAGGGTATCAGAGAAATTATGATGTATTAATTTTGGTCTTAAATGTCTCCTGTTAGACACCATGAATTTCTCTACCACTGTTTTCTCTGTTGATTCAGTACTGGATCAGTTTGTTTGTGTTCTAACAAGATTCCACGTGTTTTTATTTCTAGATCAAGGCAAGAATTGTGCAATAGGAAACAGGGAGAAAAGGGAACTCCAAAGAACTGAATGATTCCAGTTCATTCACAAATATAATTAATACTGAAGAAAACTTCCTTACACTGTTTTTTTTTTAAGACAGGCAAACAAATCTTTCCAAACCTCCAGAAGTATTTATCTGTACTGCTGTTAGGACAAATTGAAGAAAAATATTCTGTGAGAAGCATTACTCTAACTCATTAAACTGATTTTCTAATTACAATAAGAGTTGTAAGAAATAACTGTGATTTGCTTCTACTGCTGCTCAATACATGTATCTCCATCTTAAAGTTGTGTATTTTGTGATTTATCTAAAACTGATTTCATTAATAACAATTTCTTTCTCTTATAAAACAGTATGAAGGTGATGACAGACCAAGAGAAGAAGTCAGTTTCAGGCAGCTCAAATCACTGGAAAGAAAACCAGAGCTACTTAATGGTCATATACCTGCAGGCCACATTCCTAAACCTATAGTGATGCCAGACTACTTAGCGTAAGTGACTTGATTTTGATGGACCAACTTAGTGGAGGATACTTGAATAATGTTTTTCACTCTGCATTTCTCCTGTATACACTTGTGGTTTCTCTCCCATGCACGTGCTATGGGAACTCATAATTATGTGTTAACATTAAAAAGCAGAGAAGATGGGGCTGGTATCAGTGGCATAAGACCAGTAACTATAAATAAGGAATCTTAATTAAAAAATCAAACCCACACAAACCTCAAATGTTGAAGCAGAATGTAATAATCTAGCAAGTAGAATAACTGCCAAAGGAACAGAAGACCACTATAGAGATATTAGAAAAGAAAGCTAAAATACATGGAAATTGCCTTTTTAGGGCCTGAAATTTGACTACTGTTATACTTTCTAAGGGTTGAATTTGTAACATGCTCCCTTTTAAAGGGCAGGCATTTCCAAGTCTGATATCATAAATTAATTTTTATACTATTTGCTATGGGCACAAATAGAAACAAGGGAGGTTTCACCTGAATATTTTTTCTCTGTGAGGGTTTGCACAGGTTTCCCTGAGAGACTGAGTCTCCATGCTTGGAGATATTAACAAGCTGTCTGGACACAGCCCTGGTCTGAGTGTTCCTGATTGTGCAGGAGGTGAGACCAGATAACCTCCAGACCTTTCTTACAACCTCAGCTATACTGTGATTCTCAGATTTCAATGCTTTACACACATGCAAATTTCAGCAGGTTATGAGACTAGGAAAAAATACAGAAATACACTGTCAAGGTAAAGAGGCTAAATATTGTTAGTAAGTTGTATCTCTAAAACTAATTCTCAACTTTTTTTTCTTTTTTCCAGGAAATACCCTGTAATTCAAACAAATGAAATGAGAGACCGGTACAAAGCGGTATTCAATGATCAGTTTGCTGAGTATAAAGAACTGTCTATGGAAGTTAATGCTGTATTAAAAAAGTTTGATGAGCTGGATGCGTTGCTGAAACAGCTTCCACACCATCCTGAAAGCATATATGTAAGTACCTGTGAAATGGGCCTATGGAAGAGTTGTATTAGGTGGTATTACGCAGTTTCTGACCGTCTTCAGCTAGGACACAATGTTTTCTAATGCTGGCTGTGACCTGGTGTGAGAGGAAGTTTCCCTGTAAGTTACATCATCTCTGGGCATTAATTAGGGATACCAGGTTCCAGTTAAGAGGTATACATGGTTTCCTGGGGGTTTTTGTTTCTTTGTTTCATAGTAGTAGCTTTAAAGTTCTAGTCAGTCACAGTTGATGTATTTTCATTATTTCTCAAACACAAGATTTACATCCAAAATGTTACAATGATCACATGAGAATTCTGATGAGTATTTTGTAGAATTTACCTTTGGAGCATACTCAAAGTTTAAAAATTTGTGGTTTCTCATTAGGAGCAGGAAAGGATATCAAAAGTTCTGCAAGAATACAAGAAGAAGAAAAACGTAAGTGGTTTTAGATTTACATTACTATTGAATCTAATGGCTAGCAAAGAGACTGTAACTAGCCAGTACTTCTGACACTAGGCAGATTTCAGTATGTCAGGGTACCTCAGGCATCTGTAGTGCTACGTGTATTTTGTCTTCTAAAATTATGGCAAAGTTAGGACACAATCCATACACTCATGCCAACAAGCGTTTTTAAGAGTAATGATTCCAGTGGCCACATGTCAGAAAAAACTCCAAACCACAACCCAAGAGTTGAGCGTTTCCATCTTCTGAGAGTATGCTTCGTCTCTTAACATTCTGCCCTCAGAATATCACTTCAGTTACATTCACTGACTGACACAGCCAATGGATAAAAACAGAAAACAGTCTTACCCTTGAAAAGAAGTTTTGTATTTTTTGAGGCATGGAATTTAGACACTCTCAAAAAGTAATTTTCAGTGTAATCCAAGAGGTTTCTCTTTGTAATTTTTAAATGCAGGCAGCAAATGTGTATCTGTGTTCTGTTAAAAACATTATGCATTACAAATACGATTTTTTTTCTCCATGGAATTCAGAGTTTGTGCCCATGTTAGTTAAAGTTCATTGCTTTTTTTGGGGGGGAAGGATTTATTGCACATATAACAAATACATGTATAAAATCTCAATTATATTGAAGGATGTAATTTATGCAGATATCTGTTTTAAAACAGCTCTATTTACTAACTACAGCATATAAAGGTAGAACATTTTCTTCTGGCCTATCATGAAGGAAGGAGAAACAGGAAATAAAAAAGGGCCAGGGGAAAAGAGTGTGATTTTTTGAGAATATTTACATACTGTCCTTTTAGTCAAGAACAGAATCTGTAATAGACTATATTTGGAAGAGTCTGAAAGCCTAATATATCAATGTAAAGGTTTTTGTATTTTTGGCAGGATCCTGCATTTCTGGAGAAAAAGGAGCGCTGCGAATATCTGAAGAATAAGCTTTCTCACATAAAACAACGAATTCAGGACTATGATAAAGTTATGAATTGGAATGTAGAAACTTAGCAATGCCTTCACTTCATGGATACTATTTTCTGTTTTTAAAACAGAATAAAATAGTTGTATTTTAATCTATTTATTTACCCTTTGGACAGTACACTTACGGGGATTACTTAATCACTGTCATGTATTTGGATGTTGTACATTACTGATAGGTTTTGTATACAGATCCAATTGTAATTGAAGTTACAAGTTAGGACACCTCTGCTAACATTCTACTTTCATTAGTGCAAATCCTGGCCTCTTAAAAATGAGTACTTTATTTGAAACTACTTCATTTGCAACCTTGCAAAGCCTACCAGCAAAAGCAGTTTCCAAATACCTTGTGGAAACTTTGCACAGAAATGCTGTTAACAATTTTGGATTTTATTTATATGTTAGTGATATATCTTAATGATATCAGAAAGAGCTGAGCTGTTCTTCCTTTGTGGGGTTTGATGCACTGCCTAATTGTATTGAATAATTTTGGTGATTCATAAGCTATTTTAATAAGAATTTTTGTATTGTATTTCCAAATGCTGTACACTATACCAGAAATCATCTTGAATTTTGCCTAATGAGAGAAAAATAGTTCTGTATTTAAGCAGCTGGGAGAGGGGGACTTGGGTTTGGTTTTTGTGTTGCCCTGTTCAGAGATGATGCAACAAATCTATACTTGGCCTTAACGGAATAGAGGTCCAGGAGGAGACATATTAGTGCTCCATTAGTGTTATTATAGGTCAGTGTGCTGTGCCTACCTGTTGGATCATGCTATTAGGGGTACATGTGTTTAAGGACTTCACTCTTCATCAGCAAGTAACAGGACTCTTTGTCTATGCAGCTGTTAGTGAACTTGGCATTCAGAGAGTAAGTACAGCAAAATGAATTCTCATTCAAACCATAAATTGTTAGTATTCTCATTAAGGCCAGGTAAAATGTATTAAAAGACGTACTTTCCAGAGCATATTTGCATAAATTCTTTATATATTTTTATATTTTCTTGGNATATATTAACATACCTCACTCTGACTATTGTAGCCTTTCTGGTTTTTTAGCCCTTATCATTCACGCTGTAGTCCTGATGGCCATACACCCACCTTCATATTTGTAAAATTGGCATTTCAGTTTTATCAGCCACTTAATTCCAAGAGCTTCAGTGGATGAAGTAAATAGCACAAGATGCCATGGGAACACTAAGAGAATTTGAAAATTTGGCACCTCTTCATTTCAAAGCCTTGTCTCATCTACCTGGAAGGAGCCTCAGTATTTTCATTATTCTGAAAACAGGTGACAGCCAGTGCTATGCCTTGTTCTCTTTTTTTTCAGTGCCTTTCTCTCTAGTTCTGGTTTGTATTCATTTCAAAGGAGAAACCTCTCTTCCTTACAAAGGAGGTGGGGCAATTTTTTATACTTATTGTGTTGAATACTTGTTAAATAGTTCTTTGTAAGAGAAGTACTTGTCCAAATCTCCACAGTCTAAATAAATGATCTCTCACTGTACACCCAGGTTTCTTGTTTTTCTCAGTGAGAGTTCTAGGCATTGCGTCAGTAACAGAAGAAAATTAGTGCAAGTTTGAGGATCAACTGCTGTTGATGAAGTGCTAACAATAACTTGACTGCTGTTTTCTTTGGAAGATTCACAGTCTGCACACTTAACTGGTCTTCTTCCTGTAGGACAGTGAGACCTAGCTCCAGGCTCCTTTTGACAGTGGTCTGAGTTTCATTCTTTGAGAAACTGGCTCCTGGTTCTTCAAACAGTCTGCATAGCATGTGGAGAACCATTGTGCTGCTTCCTTCCTGCAAAGTTTCCAACAAATGGATTGGGAAAAGGGAACACCATACCTATGCCTGGAATGAGGAGATTAAGTGGCAACATCTGTATGTGGATTCTTGTGTTTCCCGGCAAGATGCCACAGGTGTGGCCAAGCGGATTTTCCAAATGTTGGGAAGAGAAGCTGGGAGAGAAATATTCCCTTCTGCCTGCCTTTTGGGTTCCAAACAGTATTGGTGTAGGGCATGGCAGAAGTAAGCTACCATCCTAGGGTATGCAGGCCATCCTATGGCTGCAGCAATGTGTTGCAGCCATTACAGTAAATTACTTGCCCAGTCCTGTGTGTGTTACAGGCCTCAGTGCTGCTCAACCACTTCTGGTGTGCACAATCTGTGCGGTGGTTTTGCTCTAACTTACCAGTGGACAACTGAAAAGGGTGTTGTCTACAATGCTACACACATGCTGGAGAAAAACTGTTAGTCTAAGATTAGTGTAACATGAGTCTAAGATTAGTGTAACGTATTCATCTCTCAGAGAAACTGAGACTAATGAAATAAGAATTAATGGCTGGAAGCTGAAGCAATTTGGAGCAGGGCAGAAATTAGGAGGAAAGTGATGGGAGAATCCCTCAATCTGAGTTACCATAAGAACTATCAAGGAAAGTGGCCTCTTGATATTCTTAAAGAACAGAAGGCATACTCCAGACAAAACTGAAGTTTTTAGATGATTATCACCTCAATCTCTCTGCAGTCCCTCTAGGCTCAGCTCTGAGTCTACACTTTTGCGTGTATGTGTAAACAATGTACTGTGTGGTTTTACCTGTGTGACTGGGTTTTTTCAGAAGGTAGTTAACACGCAAATGAATCACCTAGGAATATTGCCTTACATCAGTGGGCATGCTTTTAATTACAGCCTGTCCTCAAACCCTGAGTGTATACAGCAAGAAGTTTTATCCTTCAGTCTTCCTCTTGGAAAATGCTTGCCTGGCTCCACAGATCTACAAATTGAGATGTTCAAGATTCTTAGTGTTTCTACAAATATTATAGTGTCTAAACTGGATTGGTGTTTTTTCTTGTCTTTTTCAGCATTTGGGTATTCTAGATCAAAACAACTGTGGCAAGATTGGCATACTTTTTACTAAAGTGTACATTTTTTCAGGGCAGATAAAGCAGTGACTAACATACCCAAAATTTTGTCTTGCACAATAGCCTGACCAGCTTTCATGACAGCATATTGACTACAAATGCTCATGGCAATGAAAAACCTAATTGCTTTGAAATTGTAAAAAAAAGTATCCAGTATGTTTATTTATTAATTTCAAAATTGTGGTGGAATTTCAAGCACTTGTACAATCAAGTTTTACAAAATTACTGTATATCCTGTGTTCCAGTCCAGCACCAAAATTCTTGGTCTCAAGAATAAAAAATACCCCTGTTCTGAAAGAAGTCTCATTTCTCACTTGTTTTATTCAAACGAACAGCTTATAAGACACTTCATTTCGGTGTTTTATACACTGGACTTTTTCCTTCTAAACAAAAGGTGGTCTATGTTCTAACAGGAACTTCAGCTATTTCAGTTCCAAGAAGCAAATCCTGACTTTACAAAGAATTCCTCTTTTCCAGTCTTCAGATTGCTTTCCTTCAAAAAAAGAATTGGTTTTTTCCCAGGTATGGTTTTACTGACAGCTAATTAATTTCTCCTCTCTTTTCATTATAATTATGCATTGCTCCTGATAAATGCAATAAGCAAAAGGGTACAGAAGTGGTTAGTTTTGCCCCACTCCTGTTTCAAGAATTGTTACTACTGTTTACATGTTTTCTTCCTCACGTATTGTCTTACGTGGATGCAGAGCGAGACTCCTTAGAAACGGATGTTCAGTAACTTTCCTGTAATTCAAGAGGTGAAGCCCAGTTTTGCCATACTTCCACTCTACCCAGTAAAGTTTTAACTGGTCTGCAGAGCAAGCAGCAATTAGCTCAGCTAGTTTTGAGCTAATCCTCTCTCTGGTGCTTATGAAATGGAAACTCTTAGTGACATGAATACTCAGAATTATTTTAGGTAGATGGAAAACATAATTATTTAACATCAAAATACCTGAAACTTCTTGCTTTTGCTGGCGGGGTGATAGATAGCCGCCTTCATTAACCGGCGTATGAGCATAATCATATGTTAAAATCCAGTGCTTTTTCCAGGCTCCTGCGTTCTTCTGTTAATTACTGAAATTGCTTCGGTTAATTGCCGAAGTGCCACGGAGACCCAGGCAGTGCCATGAGCCTGGCGGCTGTGCCCGGAGACACGAGCGAGGGGGCTCCTCACGGCGACGCTACCGCGGGCTCCGAGCGATGTCTCCGTGAGGCGTCTTCTCTGGGCGCTGCCCCTCTCCATGACCGCACTATGGAGGATTTCGACGGCGTCGTGGAAAACACAACGGAACCTTCCCGGAACGGTCGCTCCGCGGCCCGGGCGGAGGCCGGGGCGCTTTGGCGGCGCACCGAGGCGGAAGAGGGCGGGCGCCAACGTGCCCGGGACGGCAGGGCCTGGTGGCTGTTGCGGGCCGTGGCTTCTCTCCGTGTCCTGTTGTTCTGCTCAGCCTTCCTCGGCTCTCTTCAGCTGCCCTTAGTCCCCCTCGGCTGCCCTTAGCCCCTCTCGGCCCTTTTCACCCCCTCAGTGTCCTTCGGCTCCTTTCTCCAACCCCCTCTCACCCTCGTCTTCTTCCCGCAGTCCCCTTCGTCACCCCTGAACTCTCTCATCTCCCCTGAATTCTGATATTCCCTCAGCGCCCCGCGTCTCTCGTGGTCTCCGCTCAGCCCCCCAGAGTTCCCCTCAGGCCTCGCAGAGATGGATGACGAACCCGAGCGGACCAAGCGCTGGGAAGGAGGCTACGAAAGAACATGGTATGTTCTTCCCCCGTCACTTTTCTCTCCTTTCTGGCGAAAGAGGAGGAAAAATCTCCTCTCTGCCCACTGTAACAGTCTGTTTTGCTTAGGGAAATTCTTAAGGAAGACGAGTCCGGGTCGCTGAAAGCAACCATTGAGGACATTCTTTTCAAGGCAAAGAGGAAAAGGTACTTGGTGTGGCCACGAGCCTGTTAATAGGACGGGGTTGGTCAGTTATATGGGCTTCATCATCCTGAAACTGGGTCATGTAGCATTAAGCATTAATTAATTAAGCATAAGACATGCCTGCAGGATGTTTTTATGTCCTTTCTCCAGAGGAAAAGTTGTATGCCAGAAAAAGTGGTGGAAATTTAATTTTTATCTGTAGACACTGAATGTGTACAGGCTATGTATCCCATGTGTATGCAAGCTACAGGTCTTGATCTGATGAAACAGTGCAGAGCATTGCAGTTGGAATCTGCACAGCTTAGAGAAATCTTCCATAATTTTTTTAATATGCAAAATTAGAGAATCACAGGATAGTTTGGGTTGGAAGGGACCTTAAAGACCATCTCACTCCAACCTGCCATGACCAGGGACACTTTTCTGTGGACCGTATTGGTCAGAGCCCCATCCAACCTGGCCTTGAACTCTCCCAGGGATGGGGCGTCTTCAGCTTCTCAGGGCAACCTGCTCCAGTATCCCACCACCCTCATGGTAAAAACATATTTATCTTTAATCTAAATTGATTCTCTTTTAGTTAAAAACATTGCTCCTTGTCCAATCACAACAGAATCTAGCTTCTGGTATCATGGCTACAGATTTCTGTTCCAAATTTCAGAAAAATTGCTAGAAAAAATTCTAAGTTTTGCGTTATTTCAAATTATGTTAGAACTTGATTTGTCAAATTGGGATAAAATTTTAAAGTTGCGTTAAACCCGATAGTAAGAAATAGTTCTTATTTGTTTTCTGAGAGTTGTGAAATCTGTGATTGAGTTGTGGAGTTTTTCAGCATGAATAAGTGTCTGCAGTTTGTTGCTTCTACATTTTTTTCCAGAAGTCTAGTATTGGATTTGTTTGGACTTTTGTTTTTGGAGCTATTCACTAATTTGAATTTGATTTAAACCCTTCTGTGTTTTGTTAGACTCTATGAACACCATGGACAAGTTCGGCTTGGAATGGTATGTTAGTACCTTAACCCTCTTCTGTCCTTAGTCCAAAACTAGTTGGCTAGAGGTGGTATTCCAGATCTGAAATACACTTCTGCTGGCCTGACATACTTCATGCCAAACCTTGCGGTTTCCACCATTTTTTGTTATTTATTTTTAAACATTCTTTGTTCGTTGGCGGTGTGGATGTGAAGCATGGCTATTCAGAGTTGGAGGTTTGACAACACCAGATGTGTTTGGTAGCAGAAGTCACACTGTGCTCCCTCTGTTCATTTCTCTTCATGTGGAAAATGGACGTCATGGAAATGTGTTGCAAACAACCACATTGCTTTGTACAACACTGAACTCTTCAGATGAAGATGTGAATGTTCAAACTATGTATGTTTTGTAGCTTGTCATGAGAGGAGAAGAGGAGTGTGCAATTTTCAAGACAGGGTTTTTTCATTTTAAGAGAAAAGTGGAAGAATGCATTACTTTAGTTGACATTAAATGCACCACTCAGTCTACTGAATTTTCCCCATTAGAGGGAGGAAGTAGTGGCTTTTTAAAGTAAATGGAATAATGAATTCATTTCAATATGTATTCTGTGAGTGATTTTCATATATGGTGGAAATGCAGATGCGTCACCTTTATGTGGTTGTTGATGGATCAAGGACAATGGAGGACCAAGACTTAAAACCGAGCAGACTTACTTGCACTCTGAAGGTATTCCTGCACTCAAAAGTTTTTTCTTACTGTTCCACCATTTCTGTAAACTAGTTGCATTTTGCATTTCAAAGAATTGCAGTCTCCTGTATGTGCATAGCCTCATCTCTCATCCCTGCAGTTGTCTCCTTGCTTCTGTTGCTAGTCTATCACTTTCCTGTTTTTTTAATAGTAAAATCTGTGTGGCATTATTTAGCCTTGCACATATACTTCTGTACGGTAAAAACACTGTATGGGCATATTATGGGAAGACACATTTGGAAACTATGTGGAAATTAAGTATTGCCCATAATAAAGGGATGACATGTTTTCATTACACATCTAGAATTGGTTTATATTTTTTTCTTACAGTTAAGAAAATGGCAGATGAGGGTTGAACTGGATTGCTGTTTCAGATTGTGGAGGATTTGAACTGTGTACATCATGTTCTGTATGGTCTTCTCCAACAGTACTAAAGGAAGAAATCCTGGATTTTGATGGTTTCGTACAGATTAGTGCTTTTTGGTGTATTGAAAGCCTCCATTTCAACCTGCAGGAATTTAGAACTTCAATATAGGATGTGAATAAAATAAGAGAGGGTGTAGTTTCTGAAATCCACATTTCATTGGTTATGTGGGATGAAAGGGGAGAGATAAGGTGAAAGAAGAATGGAAGGGAAAGGCTCATTTCCCCTTTTTGTGTTACCAAACTACTTTGTTTTGCTTTTTAGTGATACTAGATGTTTTGCATCTGCTTAATGCATGTGTAATAAAAGTATAATTAGTTTTTAACTGTCTTAACTTTTCTTTATAGTTACTGGAATATTTTGTTGAAGAGTACTTTGACCAGAATCCTATTAGTCAGGTGTGTACAACCGTGTAAGAAACAAATAACGAAAAAACATTTCAAAAGGTAGTTTTGGTTCTAACACTACCCAGTAAACTCTCTTCAATTTATGTGTACCTTCCCAGTCTTTGTTCATCAGTCTAGTGAAATTCTTCTTTCTGTCTGTTTCTGCCAGGCATTTTAGGAGATTTCTTTT
>VXBB01012993.1:57915-79127 GCA_013399915.1 Illadopsis cleaveri
TGTACCTTTTGGCAGTAGTAATGAAAATACAGGAATTTTTGTAAACTGATGCATCATGTTGTGCTGCTGTTGTTATGCTTGAAGTAAAACTTGTGTAGACTTGTATGGTTAAATAATTCTGGTCCATAAAAAATACAGTAAAATTCTAAATAATCTCATAGTAAAACTTTCTAAGAAAAATTTTGTCTTCTTTTTTCCCTTTTTCAGATTGGCCTAATTGTAACCAAGAGTAAAAGAGCAGAAAAAATGACAGAACTCTCAGGTAGGGAAGTAATATTCCTTTCGTAAATTGCAGATATTTTAATCTTTTTCATTGGTGTTACAAGTTCTGTGTGTTACACTGCTGAAAATGAAGTTATGTTATCATAATTAGTTTTAATTTAAAAGTTAAATTATTGCAAGTTGTCTGAAACCATAGTGTGCATTTTGATCTGCTTTGATCCAGAACTGTCACTGTGTGCTTGTTGGCAATCAAGTCTCGACCAGAATATGACTCAGATATGTTCTGTTTCCACTATAGTTAATTTTCTACCCTGTTTGTTAATTTTGTGTGTTACGACATCTGTGTTTTTTGTGAGATCTGATCAGATGTTAAGAAATCAAGGTTTGTTTTGTTCCTGCCTGCTGTTACACCAGTCTGTGGCTTCAGCAGGTTTCATTGAGGAAATTGAGGATCAATCAATCTTTGAACCATACTTTGAGCATAACAGAGGAAACAAAATTCTTTTTCTGTTTGTGAGAGATGTCGCACTCATGTTGAGTGCTTAATGTACCAAACAGTGATTTTATTCTTTTTGGCTTCTAAACTTTCTAGCATCTGAGTGCCTATAGAGTAAAAGTCTGTTTTACTGTTTTCTACATTCTGATCAAAATACCAATTTCTAAGAAAAAATACGGACCCGTTCCACTTTGAAACCAGTCCCTGTTGTTGTACACGTACACTTCATTACTGTTCTTTAACTTGTTGTATCAATTAAATTGATTGCATTTTTTTCACTTACAGGAAACTCAAAAAAGCATGTAACTGCTCTGAAGAAAGCAGTGGATATGAACTGCAGCGGAGAACCTTCTCTATATAATTCCCTAAATTTGGCAATGCAGACTTTAAAGTTAGTATATACATGGAGATTTTTTGTTTTCTTTGATTGGGACATTTTTGAGAGGCAGGGACAGAATTTTTTCTAAGTAGCATATTGCATCATGCTGACTTCAGTTTTTAAAAGGTGACTTTATCTTCTCTTAAAATACAAATCATTATGTTAAATACTTTAGTGGTGCAGAAGTTTATTTTCTACCATTAGATGCTTGTATTTAGGGGTGTATTTCTTATAGAAATGAAATTTGGAAACCAATTTGATGATGGTATGTAGATAATGTGATGAAAGATCTGAAGGGCTGAGGTGTGAGAGAGTACTGCAGTTTTTTACTGAAGGGCTGAGGTATGAGAGAGTACTGCAGTTTTTTACTGAAGGGCTGAGGTGTGAGAGAGTACTGCAGTTTTTTACTGAAGGGCTGAGGTGTGAGAGAGGACAGAGTTAGGGGTTATTAATGTAAGAGAACAGAAAACAAACAGCATTGTGTCAACAAGAATCTTGTTGGCATGCTTTAGAAAGATCAATCTTCAGGTAGGATAGATTCAGAACTCTTGTTTGCTATGTGAGGTATTGAAATGGATCCCAGTTTGTGGAAGACTGAATAAAGAATTACAGCTAAAGACGCGGACTTAACAAAGCTAATAATCAGTGTCATGAAAAGCTATTTAATTACTAGCAGGAAGAGAGTTTTCAACTAAGAGCTAGAAGTAATTAAAAGTAATGGATTTACGCTTAAAAACTGATGAGAGCTTTTTGAGAGATCAGGAAGACTTACTACAGTGTGCTAGTTTGAAGATGAATTTTACCTGTGAGTATGGCTAAACTACAAAGGATTCATTGCAGCAAATAATCAGGTAACAACTACACAATTAAATACTGTATTTTAGATATTGGAAAGGTTTGATTTTTAGAAGGTGAAAATCTGGTGCTTATCACAGGATCTTATCACAGTTTGTAGAGGACTTCATATGATGTCATCTTCTGACTTCCAATACATTAAGGTCCTTGGAGATGTTATCATACAAATAGTTTAGTCTGCAGAAGTAAATTAACTGTGTGCTTTCCTTAGGCACATGCCAGGACATACAAGCAGAGAGGTTTTGGTAGTCTTCAGCAGTCTGACAACATGTGATCCAGCCAACATCTATGATCTAATTAAGGTACAGAGCTGAAGTTTGACTACTGCGTTGAACATCCAAGCTACTGGGGGAAAAACAGGCAGTTGCAGTGTCATCACCAATTAATTTTCATTTAATACTTTAAACTTTTTTACTGTTTCTTGTTCTGCACATGAATTTGAGTATGCTTTTTTCCTCTATTTTAAGTGTTTAAAAGCAGTAAAGATCAGAGTATCTGTCATCGGCCTAAGTGCTGAAGTTCGAGTTTGTACAGTACTTGCCCGAGAAACTGGCGGTATGTATCTCAAGTTCAGTAGTTATATTACTAACACAGGTTTAAAATCAAAATTAAGTAAATACTTTGTTATATGTTTAGTACTGCATTTTGATATTTTAAGGATAAATATTTTCCAGTGTGCTGGCAGAAAATTAAAGAGTTGTCCAAATCTACAAAATATACAGTTGTAAGTGAAATCATTATCAGCTTGTAGCTGCATCTGTAGAGAGAAGAAATACATATATTTTCAAACCTTTTGTTCCCCATACAAAGCTTTGTGATGTGGAACTTCATTAATGCAACATGTTAGTATCCACTGCTACAGTGGTAGCTCTTAGAGTGTCGTTACTACAGTGTAATGCTGGAGAAAAAGCTCTGTGCCTTTACATCTAGTTTAACATTCTGTTATTCCTAGTTTTAAAACTTATAATTTACTGTAGCATTAACAGGGCTGCTTTTTAGGAACAGGTTCACATAAATTGTGTTTTCTACCTAAGTTGTTTTCTGTCATTTGGAGTATATGTTTGTATTCTTTTTTGCTCATAACCTGACTGTGAGGCATTTCTTTGTTTGTGACAGGAACATACCACGTTATTTTAGATGAAGGTCATTATAAGGAACTGCTGATGCACCATGTTAGTCCTCCACCTGCCAGTTCAACTTCTGAGTGCTCCCTTATTCGAATGGGTAGGATATGATTTTGTCAAACTCCTAGCACGAGATCTGCTTTTTCTTTATTTGCTTCTTCTCTGTTAAGGCTATAGAAATAGTGAGACGTGTAATAACGAGATTGTGCAATTTTTTTGTTGTTGTTTTAACTTTTAATTTGCTAGATAAGTATCAGCTTTCTTGATACTATTCCTGCAAAGTAGTCAGCTTCTAAATGAAGCTTATTAAGACAAGTTACCGAACAGAATTTGGAAACAACGAAGTGGAACAATATTGATGACGCAGTAATTGTTATAAATTTGGTATTTAGAAATGAAGGATGAAAAACTATTTAACTCTCCCTCTGCTTTTTTCCCTGCAGAAGGCAACTGTTACAGCTATTAATTAAGACCCATAGGTAGTACATGTTTATTAGCAGCTTCTGGAGTGTTCTTTCAACAAGTAGATTAGGTACCTTTTCTTTTTCTGATGTGTTTCTCAATAAATTTAAGCTTGGAGTTAAACCAGAATAGAAGCTCTAATGCTGCAAAGTAGAGCATTTAGTTCTCGCTTTAATCCACTCTTTTCATAGATAAGAGGGTATGTATTTTTATATCCAGATAAAAATATCATATAGGTAATGAAAAGATTTACTTCTCGTAGGTAAAGCCTGAGCAGCAGTTGGAAAAACCAACTTCTCACCTGTCATGAACTGTAAAAAATAAATGATAGAAAGAAAGATATCAGTCTCCAAAAAAGTCCTGTAGTCTCATCTGTCCTATACTGCATTTGGAAGGTGACTATAGGCCAGATGGATATATATAAAAGTATTTTCCCCTTAATTAGAAGCTATTGATTAAGTGAACATTTGTATGCTGCTCATTCTGCTTGCCTTCCATTTCACATATTTATCTTTTTAACTGTTCTTCAAAAATGGGATTCCAGTGGGCTTCTGTTAACACAAAGTCTATGACAATGACATTTTTTCAGTTGGGACGAAGTAAAGTCAGGAAGGTATGGATGTAGGTAGAGACCTTTGGGAAGAATGTGATACCTGGCAAGAACGTATCAGTTCTCCTGTAATAACAAATGGGAAAGAGATAGGCTTGAATGGCTGGCATAATCTTTGGACTTCTTCATTGAAGTAAGAAACTAACACATTATTGCATATTTAAAATTGTTGCTATGGGATGTTTTCGTCTTCAGGTTTTCCTCAGCATACTATCGCTTCTCTATCTGATCAAGATGCCAAGCCCTCCTTTAGCATGGCGTAAGTAGCATTGATTAGAATTCATGAACTGATAAGAATTCAGTATTAATTAGTCATATTTAGAAAATCTGCTCAGCAGTGAAAGTATTGCAAAATAATATTAAAAAAAGAGTAAGCCATGTCTTGTGACTTTTCAGTAGACGTTTTATTTCCATTGGTAGCTCTAGTATGTGGCCATAGTTACCTCTGTTAAATATGTTTTAAAATATGCATTTACTTTTTTTAAGGTAGTAAATGGTACTTAGTTCTGTTACACAGTGATTGGGACACACTGGTGCTACAAGGTATTAAAGTAATTACTTGCAGTTCTTGATTTAATTATTACTGTCATTATAAAGGATGATTATGAAGGTGGAAGGGTATTATCTGAATAAAGTACTTTTTATGTATTTCTTACCATGAAGGGAAGAAATTTCTTTCCTTTAAAGGGAAGTTGAAAATAGAGGCCTCATTTGATGACTGTACCAGTGCACTTCTCAATGAAAAGAATCATTGTTTTTCAGGGTGATAGAGGAGTCTGAATTTCAGAACAGAACAGTGTCTAACAGTGTGTGCTACTTGAAAGAATAAGTACTACGTGCACCTTAAAGGCAATATAGAATATTTTTGTGTCTAAAAAGAAACAAACATGCAGTTATTGTTCATATCCTTATTTTTAAAGATTGGCTCCTTTATATGGAAATATTTGTCTTTGTTCCTGTGGGAAAATGTGGTCACTGATATCTCACCATATCTATTGTTTTCTGACACTTACACATTAAACTGTTACATGCAATCTAGTGAAACTTTTAAAATTATTTGATGTGAAAACAACATTATTTGTAGTTACATAGTAGCATGGTAGTACTGAATTGTTTCTTTCTACTGTAGGCAGTTGGAAAATAACAGTGACCCGGGTCTTACACTGGGTGGATATTTTTGTCCTCAGTGCAGAGCCAAATACTGTGAGCTTCCTGTGGAATGCAAAATCTGTGGTAAGTGGCAAGAAAAGGTGAGCAGATGAATCAGGAGTTCATGGTAAGAGAGTTAAGGGGTAGAAAAATTCAGCTATACTTAGTAATTAAAAACCAACTCTGCTTTAAGAGTCCTGCATTTCTGTGACCTCGGGTGTCAACTTTGTACAAGTGTCTCTCAGGACTATACCTGTAACAGTAAAGCTGTATCATATTCCTTGGTATAAAGAATAAACCTAAAGCAAAGTAGAGAAGAGGGGTGGTGCACATGGGAATGGTAACTTCTCAAGAATCCTCATTTAACTGAACACACTCATGTTTCAGATTCCTCACTGCAAGGCCATGAAAATAGAGCTTTGGAGTAAGAGGTGAAGCACTCTCACCTCCAGGAGTATGTGGATGAAAGATTGCCAAGTTGAACCCAAAGGCAGGCTGTGTAGTGACACATGACCGGCTGTAGAGTTGTAAACAGAACCCCTTTGATCTTGCAGATGTTAATGTACTGTACAACCAATGATGCCTCCCTCCATTGCTCTTAGTGAGGGTGGGAGGGACGATTAACATGGTTTATAATAATAATATTGTGAGGGGATGCTGTTCTCCTAGCTTCTACAGGCATATGACTAAAACACAATAGGTATTATCAGGATGTGTATATTTGGCAGGAGGATGAAATAATTGTAGTTTTGGGTCACTTTATCCTAGTTTAATATCAAGTTTTTCCTACCACCATGAGTTTCCTTCCAGCAAGGGAGTAGTGTAACTGTAGAAATCCTGTGCATCTGCAGTGGATACTCCACATCTGCAGTGATTAGCAGAACAACAGTTTGGACATTTACACTACATGTAACTGAGTGATGGAGACGTTTGTGCCAGCCTGTGCCCCAGATAACCTGTTCTCATGGTCTAACCCCAGCTGGCAACTCAGCCCCTGACACCCACACATTCCCCACTGCTGAGATGGGGGGACAATCACAAGAGTAAAAGTGAGAAAACTCAGGAGTGCTGTTAAAGGCAATTGAATACTTCTAGCAAAAGCTGTATGCAGGCCAAGTGTAGTAATTCATTCACCACTTCCCATCAGCAGAATCTCCAGGAAAGCAGGACTCCATCATGAGTAACAGTTACTTGAGAAAGTAAACACCATCACTCTGAACACTCTCCCCTTTCCACCTTCTCCACCCAGCTTTATAGGCTGAGATGATGCCACATGGTATGGAATATCCCTTTGTTCTCTTGGTACACTGTTGACTGGAGTCCTGACTGTATCTCCTCCCAATGCCTTGTGCACCCCCAAGCCTACTCACTGGTGGGGTAAGAAACAAAAAGGGCCTTGAGTGTGTGTAAGCACTGCTCAGCATTAAAGAAAACATTCCTGCCTTATCAGCACTGTTTCCAGCATAGATCCAAAACACACCTACATGCTAGTCAGTGTGACAAAAATTAACTGTTTTAAAACCAGCAGACCTGTGTTAGCTGAAATGGGGCTGTGGTGTGGTTTTGGCAGTAATATAGCAGGCTGTAGTAGAGCTTTGTAACAGGGCCTCATTTTAAGTGGTGGTGTGATACAGCAGAACCATCATTGCCAAAAGGAGCTTCCTAACTTCACCACTGTGCATTGTAAATTTATTTCTAAAGGTTGAGTTAAACCTAGAAATTTGAGCAATTTGCTTGTTCTTTATATTTGCATTTAAAACTGGACAGGATTACAGGTTTGGTTAATGGAACAAGTAATTTTACTTTTTAAAGTTCGTAGAAGCTCTCAACCACTGAGTAATTAAAAATATTATTTTTCCTTTTTATTTCATTTGACACAGAAGAGCTTTTCAGTAAATCCTCCCTTGTAACAATTTTGGTATCTCTTTATTTGCAGGTCTTACATTAGTGTCTGCACCCCACCTGGCTCGGTCTTACCATCACTTGTTTCCTTTAGATGCCTTTCAGGAAGTTCCGCTGGAAGAACACAAAGGGGAACGGTATGCAAATCTTATTTGTGATGATTAGTGAATTTGTTGATCCTGCAACTTTTTAGTCACAGAAGCTTCTTTGCTGCAAGAGATCCTGAGTGTTTGGGTGGTGTGGGGCACCTCTGGCATTAAGAAATACTTGTAGTTTCCATGATCTGTGAGGTCAGTTGAATAGCTGAAATAACTGCCAGAAATTGTTACTATGTATGAGATCTTTTTTTAAACACTGATTTGACTGTTTTTTCAGTAAAAATATACAATTTTGCTTTTAGGTATTGTCAAGGCTGCCAGGGAGAAATAAAAGATCAAAATGTAAGTATGTTGAATGTCATTGTAATTTGCACTGAGGGATGTGAGAAATAGAGATGATCCTTTAGCATTATGTTCTGAAGACCAGAAAAATACTTGTGAAAGTTAATGTCATGGTTAACTAGAGTTCTGTGTTAAACAGTCACACTTTCTTGACTGCAAAGTCTGCAGAAGTGTGGGAAGGAATTTCCTGGGGAGCTGTGTAAAAAAGCTTCCACTGTCAGCCATTTGGAAGCATTTAGAGTGACCTGAGCTCAAGCCTCTGGATATACTTGCTGTCAGCTTTAATTAAATTGAGTTTCTGTGATGCTAGCAGTATAGTCTGTTTACATTCTCTTGGTGACAATAGTGTTGCATTACTGTAGTGCTATGATGATGATAATTTTTGCTAATTTGACTTGTCTTTCTATCCTTCCCACACAGGTGTACATATGCAAAGTGTGTCAGAACACATTTTGTGTGGAATGCGATCTGTTTGTTCATGATTCGCTGCACTGCTGTCCTGGCTGTATTCACGAGCACCCTGCTCCTGTATCTGTATGATCTCATATCTTTTCAAAAATTGCTATATCTTCGTCATTCTTGCATGAATCTAATTTGTTTATTCAGCCATCACTTTAGCTGACATGTCTCTGAACAAGATGATGATTACGGAGGGATGAACAGTGGAGTAGATGCAACTTTTAATGTTTTAATGATTTTATTACTGTTAATATATACTTGAATCATCTGTATCTATTTTTTTCTTATCTAAAGAGCTGGCTTTTTCCAGCTGTTATTATAATAACGTGTATATTTGTAAATGTGAAAGTGATAAAACTGGTCTTTATGATAATGTGATGATTCATCTTGGTTTCATTGCTTGTTCAGAAAGAAGCCCTGAAAATACATTTTACACATCTATTGTTACAAACTTCTGGTTTTGGTGGATTTCTGTAGATCAAAATATTCTCTTGCAAGAATTTAACAAAGATGTTTTTGAGCAATTAATTGGTGGACATTTCACGTATTAATTTCAAGTATTATAAGTATTCACCTTGGCATTCAGTAAGGCAGCTCAAATACAGCTGTTAAAAATACGCTGAAAACACATTTTAGGTTTTAATAATGCAACTCAAAGCCAGCTGAATTCTATTACTCCTCTGTCTGCAGCTATCTGGTTTAAATTTCAATTTCTTGTAGGAAGGTAAGGTTGCTGAAAGGCAAGGAACTTGCAAACGTGCAAGGCCTGAGTTAATACAAACTGTCGTCTGGTGGACTCAGTATTGAAGATGAAAAGAGCTGCTGTTTGGTTCTAAGGCTGCACTGAGTTGACAGAACTGCACATCATCCTCTCTCCATGGCTAAACCTCTAGAGCAACAGACAGTAAGGTGGGTGCAGGAAGGGAAGTGTCCATCCTTACCTGAACTTTGAAGAATAGAAATTGAGACAAATGCAAGACTGCCATTTTGCAGTGTTTGTTCAAAGTGTGTTTGCAGCTTGAACCTGTGAGAATTGTAGTGTGCTACACCTCAGTAAAAGAAGGTTACAGGTGTAGTGTCTGAAGCAATTCATCACAGTGGGTTTTCTAGAGTCACCTTATGATGATTGTAAATACATCAGTGATTGATTGGCTCTGGGTGTATGGGGCTTAATTTTTGAGCTTTGTTGTTTGTCAGATTAGAAATGGCAATATAACAGCTGAATCTTAACACAGAAACAAGTGAAAACCCCAACCCCTTCCTCATGCATTAGTTCAATTTTTCATGCTCACCACATATAAACAATACATGCTACTTTTCAATTCTTACAGGCAGCTTTCATTCAATTGTTAGTATAGCTCTTCCTATGTTTTTTCTACTGATAGTGCCTGCATGGTGGATAGAGTGCAGTCATTCTCTTGTGTTGTCAGAAAAATTACTGTTGAGCATCTGCATCTTGTTTTGTGCTGACTCAAACAATCCCTATAAATCCTTTGTGGTGTCAGGTGGTTCCACAGCCTGTTACTAAACACTAGCAGAAAAAGGACATAGAGTGTTCGTTCTGGTCTGGCAGGCCATTCCAAGCCAAACTGATGCTTGGAACATCTGGCTCTTAGATATTCTGATGCTGGTGACAGCCTCTTGGGACAGCATTTTCTGGTAATGTTTTCATCTTTGCAGTCATTATTTTTTATTGGAAATAAAAGGGGGTTGTGGGAACATTTCAAATCCTTCTTCTCTTGCTAGATATCAAAATAACATACCCCTACGCAGCTTCTATTTCTGAAAGTAAAAAGTGTAGAAGTTGCAACCATAATACCCCATTATCAGTTTGTGGTCACAGCAATAATTTGGTTTGCACTTTCCTACCGTTCTCATTGGTAGAACGGTTCAAACTGGCTCCTGAAAAATCACTACTAAGGCAGTATTTCTCTGGTGTATAAATACTTTCATCTGTGTCCTGTCTATTTAAAGCAGCATGGAGGAAATCCTTCCTCCACCTGTTCTCTTTGACAGGGATTCACTGGCTCTCAAGTCTGCTTTACTTGTGGGAAGCTTCAACCTTTTTAATTCTTGTTTATTTCCTTATTTACTGTATGTGCCATAAGATCAGTCTATCAATGAGGTTATTAGGAGGTCTGTGAGAAATTCTTGTAGGTCTTGAAGATGTTGATAAAAGATTTCAGACTTGCTGAAGGAAGAGACAAAAAGACCAAAGCACCCTGTGGTGCGCTTGAGGATGCAGCTGTGGCATGGTGTTTGAGACTAGAGTGCTGCCATGTGGAAGGGAGAGTATTTCAAAAAGGCCAGAGCCCTCACTTTCCTTCCAGTTTACATTTTCTTTGTAGGAATAGAAGTTCCCATTCTGTAATAACACTCATAGCTGATTTCCAAGAATGGAAATGCTGAAAATACGTTCATCAAAATATGAGTAAAAGAGGATCCCACACTGGAGCAGGGGGTACCTGAAGGAGGCAATGACCGTGTGGAAGGTCCACACTATAGCAGGCTCTGTGGCCCCATGGAGAGAGGAGCAGGTTTGCTGGCAGAACTTGTGACCCTGTGGAGGATCATGCTGGAGCAGCCTGATCCTAAAGGACTGCACCCTGTGGATGGGACCCACACTGGAGCAGTTCTTTAAGAACAGCAAGCCTTAAGAAGGACCCACATCGGAGAAGTTCATGGAGGACTGTCCCCCATGGGAGGGACCATCCTGGAGTAGGAGAAAAGTGTGAGGAGTCCTTCCCGATGGAGAAGAAGCAGTAGAGTTGTATGATGAATTTGCCATAGCCCCCATTTCTCTGCATTGCTGGGGAGATGCAGGTAGAGCAAATTGTGGGTGAAGTCAAGTCCATAATAAAGGGAAGGATGGAAGGAAGGTGTTTCAAGATTTGGGATTATTGCTCATTAACCTAATTTGGTAGCAAATAATTTTCCCCTGTTTAAGTCTGTTTTGCCCAACAGTAACTGGTGAATAATTATTTTTCTGTCCTTATCTTGACCCACAAGTCTTCCATTGTGTTTCCTCTCCCCTGTGCAGCTAAGAAGGGGACGGTAGAACAGCTTTGGTGGGCACCTCTTGTCCAGCCAGGGTCAACCCACCACAGTGATTATTTAAAATATAGTAGGACTAGAAGACTTTTATAACAATCATAGCACTTTTTGGCTTGGGATTTGAATGAGAGAGGAATGTAACTTTTATAGCCAGTTAAAAAAAATAAAAAATAAAAACAACAGATTCGAGATCCTGGATTTAGAATCACTTCCTTAAGGATAAATTTGTTTGGTAAATGTCATAAATCTTTAATATCCCACAATTACTTGAGAAAACAAAGCTCTTTAGACTTACAGGGAGCAGAATTTGAATACATGTAGCTGACCTGCACACATGTCTGCTACATTCTCAGAGCAAAGTATTTTCTATCGTTGTCTTACCACAACACTAGTAACAACATGACAGAATTGTATGTTTTGCCACCTGTTTTTTTTCTTAATCTGAGCAGAAATTCAGAATGTGCTATGAACATTTAGTAATGGCTTCGAGATGGAAGAATTAAGATTGAGAGGTTCAATGAGGCCACTCTAGGTTTTTAAGATACAGGATGAAGTTCTTTGGATCTGCTAATTGCCTGTGTCATCTTGCTCAAATCTCATGTCTCTTTCCCTCCGTTTTGGTAGTAACACCTTCTGAATACTTGCTATTGTCATTGTAAAGGCACTAGTCAATTGGAGTTCACAGAAATTTCAGTTTGGCTAGTCAGATATAACACACCTGTTTATACCATCTGTGCAGTTACCTTATCTCTTCTTAGTAAGCTAAAATCAATTTTTTATAACTTGTAGAAACCATGTTATTATGGAAAGAGAAGTGATGATGAATGTTATCTGAAAGATGTGCATAATATAATTTATAATTTTATAATTTAGTAGTCTTGTTTTTTCAAAAAAATGTCAAAAGAGATCCTGTAGCAGAGACAAATAACAAATACATGAGCTGATTCTTTGTGCTTTGCACTGATTCCCAAATGTAGTCTTTGATTTTCTCAAGTTTGTCAAATACGTGGGGACAAAATTCCAGGAAGTCCATGAACAACTGCAGAAGAGTTAAAACCCTACCATAAGAAATGAGTATGATAGATTAAAGTCCTTTTTGTCCTATACATCTCGTTCATCATGGTCTTTGACAGAAATGGCAACTGCTGCTTTTTTTCTCACATTCTTGTTCAATCCAGTGTGCAGTGTTTTTGCTGTGAGTTAGTTGTATTTACCATGAGGGTTAGATGTACCCCATGTGAACAGCACAAAAAGTTCTGTCCCCCTTGTGAATTTGTCCTGGGCAAAAGTGTAGGTAATATTTCATAGTATGACATCTGTGTTCAGAAGCTGAAGAACCCAGCAGAGACACTTACAGGTACAGTGTGCAGAATGCAGTCCTTTGATAAATGGCTGTTGTATGCCAGAGGAACAAACCCTGATTTACTTCCCAGAGCTGGGTTTTTCTTTACAGGTAGTTGAAAGCAAAGTTGGGAAGGATTCTTGGTTTCATTTATAGAATGGCACAAGTCTACTTACAGCACTTAAACGAATGTGCATTTTATTTTCATGCATCATTTGGCAATGCTCTGTGTCCTCCCTAAATGCTCTCATCCACGTGATGAAGAATTCAGGCAACTCATTCGATCCTCGGGCAGAAACTGTTCTACTTTATCATTCTTGCTGTGTTCCCTGCACCTTTTCTTGTTCTAGTAGTATTTTTTTGAGTTGAGGGGACTTCTTTCAAATGCACTGTTTAAGATGTGGATCAACTGTGGGTGTTTAAAGTGACATAATTATATTTTTTCTGCTTAGGACTTTGTAACAGATGCCAGGCATACAGATACAAGTCTCTTCCTCTACCCCAGAGGTGCAGACTGCTCTTTAAAAATTGGCAATATGTTCTCCCCACATAATTTTCTGATTTAGACAATGGGAATCTCCCTGAATTCATGTGCAATAGACATTAATAATATTCCAGAGAGTGTCACTTCAAATCCTCTGCAATTGTATTGTCCCTTTGGGAAGATTCCTTTACAGCCTGGTTAGCAGATGGCTCTGCCAGGTCTCTTCACTGGCTTTTTGTCTGGAAGGAGGTTTAAATTAGTTTAGCTATTCTCAAACATTTTATTTTTTTTACCCAGCCTGTCTGATTTTATTTTATCCACTTCATTTGCTAGAAGTTTTGAGCCTTTTGTTTTCTTTGTTAAAAAAGCTTTGGTTTTTTGAATGATGCTGTCATGGGCAGAATGGGAGCTTCAGACGAAGTTTATCAGGGAGACCTTCCCACTAAGATATGAAGTGCAGAAAGGACCCACTTACCTTCTAAATTGCTTCTGAGAAAGGAGTGCAGGTGTGGCTGGATCCATTCTCAGCCCCAGATTTTGTTTTCCTGTAAGCCTAAGGTGCTGGCAATTCACTTCTGTCCCTGCTTTGGAGAATGTGGTAGCAGGCCAGTGCTTTCCTAACTAATAAAGTATCTTTGATTGCAAAGGTGATCTCACCTTGAGCATCTTTGAGGATGGGGGACTCTGACCAAGATTCTTTCAAAAAACTTGGCTTGCAGAAGCTCATAAGCTTCTTATGTTTTACGTAAACTTGAACTGAGCTGGTTAGCTATATAAACACAGGACAAATAAAAGATCCACTTTCCAATGCAGGTGGGACAGATGTTCAATATAGTCCTGGTGCCTAGCTAAATCTTGTCTTGGCTTTACATTAGGAGAGTAATGTAGCTGAAAAATGTAAATGGGTGTTGTGAAAGTTGTGACAAAGAAATTGAAATGAAATTGCCCTAGCACTGTCTGAGGTGAAAGAGCAAAGACTGGCAAGGAGGGTGTGTTTTTAGAAAGGAGAAAGCATTTATCTGGACACTTATTTGTATGGTGTTACTAGGAGAGTAACACTGAATCAGGTCTCACAAAGCAGTTGTGATGAAGGGTGTGTGTGTTCAGGTCCTTCTGAGGGGAATGAGCCGAATGAGATGAATGGCTGTCCTCAACTAGCATAATGTGTTCAGCACCTCTGAAAGCCAAACACTGTCCTCCTGCAAAAAAACAGGTTTATAGGGAATACGGGCAGGTTGAAAATGATTACATTTTGAGAAGGGAGGATTACCCTTTATTTCTGCCTTGTCCCCCCTTCCTTTCCTTTGGGTGCCTTGAGTTTGTCAATGGAAAATTCCTTGTATCTCTGCAGTACTCATGAGACCTCTTACACCCTCTCTAGAGATGTAGTTTGCCTTTTCTGTTGATGACCTTTGTGAGCTATTGAATTACAGAATGAACACCAACAGCAGGGCCAAACCTGGGAAAGAAAAGCAGATAGTAACCTGTTGCCCAGAATCTAAATTTTAATGGATTTTTTTACTTGGATCTGCTGCTGTCACCCCTCGGCACAATATTCACGAAATATATGGTTGTTTAATCTTTAACAGGAAAGGTCAACTTCTCTCTGCAGCACAAAATTTAGTTGTTTTTCTTCACCTGAACGAGCTCATCCTTCCTGCAGGGTAAAAGAATAAAGTCTGCAGCCAAAGTGTCTATACTGCTGTACTCAGATGCTTCCCATTTATCCTGTGACTGCAGGATGACAACCTGTTAAAAGTAAGTGAGTTTAAAGGAGAGAATTTCAAATGAAATAAAGTGTCTGAGTAGAGAAGACACTGCTTCAGGATAAATTAATCTTCTGTTTGTACACTTTACAATTGCAAATTGTCATTTTAATGGGTATTATTTCTGTTTGTTCTATACACAGCCCAAAATACCTCTTGCTTTTCAAAGTGTATTCTACACTTTGCTGAGACCTCTATTGAAATGCCTTAGTTCCCTTTCTACAAAGCAATGGAAATTACAAGAAAATTAAGCAGTGGGAAAATAGACTGACTTAAAACAGAGCTAGTTATATTAGCTTATATGTCATAGCTGTTCAAACGCTGTATTTCCAAAATGTTTTTGAATGTAATTCTTTTCTAGTAGAGTCTTAAAACTACCATATTATACATAGGCCAGGGAAAATGTTTGGTTTTTTTTTTTCTGTAAACAAAAAAAGTCTGTCAATCTGTCTTCATTTTTGACATAGATTTCAGTATATATAGTGACTTAATCATAGGAGTCACATCTTGTAAGCAGGGTAACCATAAGGCAAGGCTGGAAAGCTCATGTGATGGTACTCAGGCCTGAAAGAGATTGTTATGCTTGGTATCTCAATCTCTGCAGAGCTGATCTGATGTCTGACCTCCAGTGGCTGCCCAAGTGGGTGTTTTATTTGCTTTGTTCTGTAAGAGTGGTATTTGAACACTTGTAAACACACTAGTATCTTATTCTACTAGGCATTGATATGCCTGCTAGAGTATCCTTCATCAGTCTCCTTAGTCGGAGTATCACAATGCTCAAATGTGTACAGTTCAAAGTTCTACTATTTTTTTCAACTTAGCAGCAACAAAATTATTTTTAATGTACCATACCTCAGCTTCAGTGTTTACTTGTTCATGTTTCATATAGCATTGGAGCATCTTTAAATCTTTATTGATGCCTGTTTGATTTTGCAGTGCAAGTAGCAAACTATGGACATTTCCAGAAGCTCAGAAAGCTCTGTTAGCAAATCACTACGTTAGAGAAATTTCTTTAGAATACTTGGTAATGTGTCTGCTTTAAAAGAAGTGCCATTATCCACACATTCACACATCAGATCACAGTCAGAGCAGCAGCAATGGTGGATTTCATCACTGTTTCTTGGTTGTCTGGTCCCGTGAAAATAGCAAAGGAGAGTTGGCTTCTTGATACAGAGGCCCTTAAAATCATGATGAAGGATCCCTAGAGTAGAAGTTTAAAATTACCTTAGCAATGGGCTTTGCCCCTTTCACCAAATTTTCAAGCCTAGATAAGTTTGAAAATGTTAGGGTTTGGGGTTTTTTTCCCTTGTCTTCTTGTATTATTAACTACACATCTCCATTGCAAGTAAACATTGACCTGGTTCCAGCCAGGATAGGGTTAATTTCTCCAGCAGCCAGGAGAGGGCATAACTAGAAATCCCAGATTATTCTACACCACCTCACGTCTTCGATGGGGATGGGAGAAGGGACCTTTCCAGGTTACATATCCTGGCAGTGGTCAGCTATTGTTGAGAGTTCTCAGTGTGGTGAGCACTCATGTGTGAATCATTTGCCTCTTTCTTGTACACTCTTTTATCAATATTTTATTCAGTTGTTTTGCTTGCAATTAAATCAGTTACAAGAATCATTTGTTTAAAACATAAACCATGTTACTGAAGTCAGAACTGCAGTAAAATCGTTGTATGTTAGATTTTACTAGTGCTAAAAACTGATGAAGGCCACTTTTTGTAACAATGCCAGACACTAACACAACTAATTGAAGACGAAGGCAGTTCTGCCTCTTCAGCAATCTCAAAAGATGATTTAGAAGCAATTGGAAAAAAAAAAGCCTTCTAAGTAGCTTAGGTAAGTTATGAGTAAGTCTTTTTTTGCTCAATTACTTGTGGGAAAACTGATCTTTTGACACATGACCGCAGTAAGAAAAGGAAGCGAATGCAGTAAAGTTCACAACTGTATTTCCCTGAAAAGCAAACCACTGGCATTAACTAAATTACTGCCTAGTTTTGTGGCTACAGCCTCTATTAAGAGTAGAGTAAAATTCAGGCCTACATTGTAAGGGCTGAAACTTATGTTCATATTTACCTTTCTACAGGCTTTCCCTGATTTGCTTTCAGTAATGGTAATCAGAAAAAGGCAACATATCAAGGCTTTCTGCTGTATTTCAGCCATTCATCCAACCAAGAGATGTCTATGGAAGCTCAAAATAAAAACCACCCCAAAACAAATTACATCCCTAAACTCAAAGTTTAAAAAGTAAAACTTTATTCACCCATTTGAAACAAGACAATAGCCTTACTGAAACCAGCTGTCATATTTCATGATTCTAATTAGACCTGTAAGATGTCCCTCCTACTATGACAGTACACTGTTTTCCATGTCAGTGCCACCAGTGGCCACTGTAACACACATTGCTGCCATAACTCTCTCCTAAAAGAGGATACCATAATTAATCATTCTAGTGCTGCCATTCAGACAGAAAATCTGAGAAATGCGAGACATGTTGAGAGATAAGTGAAATCTATCACCTGGTAAGAAATGAGAAATCTATCACATGGTAAATCCATCATGTGGTAAGAAGACTAGAAATTGCCTCAGGGAAGTAAAAAGTATTTTGTTGCTGCAGTGCTTTTGAAATACATTTGACTAGAGGTCGTTAAGAAATAGCTCATTTCAATGCACATTTAATTACTAGTCTGAAGTTATTTATTTATTAACAGGGACAGCTCAGTGTTAAGAAAATGTTATGGCTAATTGTCTTGATAAAATTCAGTTCTTCACCATCAACCACCAATGCATAAGTGATATACACCTCTCAGTGGGAAAAATTTGTACCTGGCTTTAAAAAAGAAGAAAAAATTAGTATAAAAGAGCTTTTTGGTTTTAAACACATGAAGAATTACTCAATTGCACAGAAATTACATGTTGTCACAGAAAATAAAAAAATTATTCCCCAGGAGAATATCGTTTTGTTTCATCAGGAAGTGAACAATACAGTGGAGAATTTTGGACAAAGCATTTCAAATAAAAGCATGGATACTAAAGTACTGAGAACTGAACTGCTCAACATTACCAAACTGAAATTGTCCTGGAAAGAAAGTTTAGCTACAACCTACCATTCCATCTGTGTAAGGAAACACAGATGAAAAAAATGCATTTCACTTACAACCTTTTGTTCCCAAAACAGCTCAGTGTGAACTATTAATAATTCAAATAAGCTGCACAGTTAATCCTGATGTACACAGATGCTGTAGTTAAAACTCTTATCAGAGGAATGAATACTTTCCTTCATTCTAGCCACAAAAATAAAATTCCACAGCTGCTCAGCAAAGCAGGGATTACTACCAGCAGAAGTAGTCTTTACAGAGCCCCAAGGATGGATGGAAGTCCCAAAGCCAAGAGGTTTTTGATGGGAGTTCAAAACTTGACTGTATCTTCATTTACCACAAAGCTGCACTACCTACAGTCCTTCAGAACAATGATGGCTATTCAGTTACTTTGCATGTGTTTGTCTCTCCAGCGCTGCTTCCATTCGGCTTTGTTTTAAACCCTACAGGATACAATTCAGTAAAATTTCAGTTTGCCAACATGCAGATAAAAGCTTTAGTTGCAGAACAAACACATTTCTGGATAATCTTTTTCAGTCCTCTACAAATCACAAATGGTTTTTAACTTTCTTTGGAAATCAGAATAGGCAGTTTAAAAACAAGAAAAGCCAAACTACATGTCTTCTTTTTAATTAGAGGCTATACAAAATAATTTCAAATATATACTTCTTGTTCAGTTGCAAGTAAATCCACAATTATGTCTACAAAGACAAAATTTGTTGTTTTAGAATGGCTGTAAAACAGTAGCTATAAAAGTGCCTGACAATCAAACAAAATACTAAAACATCAACTAAATATATATATATATATATAAAGAAAAAAATTATATATGCTGGCTCACGTGAATTCTACTCAGCGACAATACTTATACAATACAAAACACCCTTTAATGTAGCGACTGCAAATTAGAATAAGACACCTAAAAGGCAGCGCCCCCTGTATGGCTTGTTGCTGCAAACAGGAGCACTAACAGCAGTGCAAAATTACCAAGACACTTCAAAACCACAGCAGCACATACCAGGTAATATCCAGTGTGGTAACCACTCATGTACCAGGCTATCAACATGCTCCCCAATGCTTCGTCATCCTCAGCAGTGTCTGGCCTCATGGGTGGTGGAGGAGGAATCAACTAAGAAATCACAAAGGAAATGTCTGTGTTTCAATAGTTTCCCAGATTAGAGAACACATAATCCTAAAAGATTAAAACATGAAACTTAAAAATAAGAACACATCCTCAGTTTGTTCTCTGAAAAGGAGTCAAAGATGATGTTTTATTACGTGAACACATGTAATTTCCAAAGCCTAGGAAAAACAAGACTCCTCCAGCTTAACTGTACACAAAAGTGTTACCAGCAGAAAATACTATCTTCTTCAGTGAAATGCTGTTAATATAAAGTGTACTTTCTTCAAATAATTTACGCCCTATTCTGACCACTGTCACAAAAATGAGTGCAAATCAGACCTTGTATGTCAGATTATCATAATATTTGCAACTAAATGTGTTAACGAACACGTGAAAAATACAGGGAAACAGAACAAATGTGTTCTGAAAACACAGGCAGTGAGCACATTCAGTGAGAAAACCTGAGAACACCAATACTCATCTTCCCCATTCTTCTGTCACTTACTGGTGGTCCTGCTGGGAAGGGTGGGGGCCAGCAAGATAAAAATGATGGAGGTACCTTGAATTTTGATCCAGACTACATGGAAAAAAAAAAAGTGGAACAGTACAAATTAAAAGGGAATTTGAGGTATTAGGATTTGACTTAAGAGAATTATGTGAAACAAATCACATACCTTGAACAACAGACAACACACCCCAGCCATTTAAAATACAGACAGTAGCTATTTCTAAGGCACATTCCATAACTTGAGAAGTACAACTTAAGATTACTCATGTCACTGAGGTAAACGCTACTGAAATACACCTCTGATTAATACATGTATTTTTTGGTTTTCCTAAGTGGAAGTCAGTGGTCACACTCTCAACAGGAAGAAACAGATCAAACAGTCACACAGGCAAACAGACGATTTCTCTGCTCCTGTGTGGATGGGGCAAAAGTTGACTAAATTACATTATGTTAGTGAATGTCCTTGAAGAAAGATCTAGGAAAAAATCAACTGATACAAAAGAAGAGAAAATAAAACCTTATAAAGAAATCTTTCACAAAACCAGTAATATTTAGAAAACAAAATGCTGTGTTTTAGAAAACAACTGCACTATTACTTAGACTCCTACACAACAGGAAAACTGAAGGGTGTATCAATAACCCATTCACTCCTAATTCAAGAGAGCAGCTATAGCTGAGAAGCTCTGTGACATGTGGACATAACTTTTAATGCCTTCAATGTCCTGTGAAGTGAAGTATACCAATTGGCTAGAAAAAGCAAAATCTTAAAACATCAACAGCACTGTCATTAATCACACCATCAGAATTCAGTGAACAATATCCCTCTTTTAAGATAAAAGGTAATTGGAAAGCAAGTGTTAGCTAAGGACTGGAAGGTTTTCATCACTAGACAACAGCACTGCAGAAGGACTATACTGTGCCAGATTATTATAAAATGGCAAACCAACGGGTATCTGTACATCCCTTCTCAAAATGCTGCTAACTGGATTCTAGACAATGATAAATATCATCATATTGTTTCAGAATTTACAATAATACCAGGCTTAACAATCATACAGAAATCATTTCAATTAAGGTTGAGCTTACCTTTCCTAGGCCTGGGACTGGTGGTGGTGGTGGTGTGGGAAATCTCAAGTTTTGAGCGGAAAATCTTGCTTTTGTGTAGTTGTTTTTGTTTCGAGATGACTGGGAAGATTTTTCACTTTCATCTGTTGAATATGGAGTCTCATTTTCATTCTAGAACACAAAGACATTTTCACAAAACAAACTAAACAAGAGTTTGCAACAAGCAATTTTAGTGTGAAAAAGCTTGGTAAGTCCCATTCACATCGTTCCCTCTATCTAGCCCTCCCAGTCTAACTCAGGAATAACTTCATCTGCTCACCATTTTAGCTATGTTATCTTTCACTGGTGAATTTCTTGTTGTCCCCTCCTTTTCTTCCATGCTGAGTTCAAGAAGTAAAGGGATGCTTTCATTCCCTCCATCAGTTTGTGTCTGTTTACAACAGAATTGTGCATCGCTTCTCACTCTGAACACCAGCAGCACCACCAAATATACTAAAATAAGTTGATTCTCCTGCTTTCCCATTTCTTTAGAGAAGAATGAAAAAGCCTCTCACCTCCCCAGAATGCCCCATNCGCGTGCTTCCCTAGGCCTGCTCCGCCGGGAAACCCGCCTTGGCGAGCTGCGGGGCGGGAGCCAGGACAGAGCCAACGACAAGCGAGCAAAGGAG
>VXBB01012993.1:80458-101037 GCA_013399915.1 Illadopsis cleaveri
GCCAGACTTTTTTCAGTGGTGCTCAGCAACAGGACAAGGAGTAATGGCCATGAACTAAACCACAAAAAGCTCCAACTCAGTCTGACGAAGAACTTACATTGAGAGTGGCAGAGCAGTGGAACAGGCTGCCTAGGAAGGTCACGGAGTCTCCCTCTCTGGAGACATTCACACCTCACCTGGGCGCATTCCAGTGTCATCTGCTCCAGTTGACCCTTGGCAGGGCGCTGGATGATCTCTGTAGCTCCCTTCCCACCCTAACAATTCGGATTCTGTGAATTTGCTTAGTTTCTCACCAACTGCAGGTGTTGCAGTGCCAGCACCAACCACATTTTCCTTCCAGCTCTCCTCAAGCTGTGCCAGGGGCCAGTTAACCAAAAAATGAATGCACTTAGATGGAACAAATCTTAAAAGCAGAGGCTTCAAAAGCTGTCTCTGGAGACTGAATCAGTTGCTGAGGAACACATTCAGTGCAGGCAGCTGCAGTGGGAGCCCAAGGCAAGAGGCTGTGAGTTGCCAACCCACTGCACAACAAGCGGCACAAGGACCTGTGCCACCAGCCATCAAACTGAGACACAGCAGGAGCCAGGACCCACCCCTAGCCTGTAAGGGTATAAAAGCCCAGGGGTTCCTTTGTTTAGGGTCGTTCCACAGAGGCATCGGGTTGAGCTGTTACTTTGATAGTTACTGCACCAAGATTAAATTATATTAAAAATCAGGATGTATGTATAACACTTCTATGTGAAATACGGGGTTGAGCTGGTAAGGAATCCTGGTCTGTGAGTGTGAGGGATGTAGCTACGAAGGGGCTTCACAGCCTCTTCAAAACCCCGCTCAGGTGGTGCAAATGTGACTGCCAGAGTGGCTTCTGGATGGTCAGACGGGGAAGGTTCCTCAACAGTTTTCCCCTGCTTTTATTCCTGAGGCAGGTTTAAGCAGTAGTTTCAAATCATTTTAGTGGTGTGACAATTTCAAGATCTGCTTCCATTAGATCTCATTAATGTCGAGCCTGTAGCCTCTTTAACTTAGTGTCAGGACTCGACTGAGTCACTTTTGTACACCAACAAAGTCTGCAACTCAAGAGGCATCTTCTTCTATAGGGCAGACTTAGACAGTGCTTATAATATGCATTTCTTATAAACTTTACACTTTATATTATACTTACATTCTTATATTGCATTTCTCCACAAGATTATCCATTCCTTATGTTCTTGGTAATTGCTTAGAAATCAACTGATGTTGAAGCATTACCATTTCAGATTAGACAGTATCTCATGCAACATTTTATTGTAAAAATATTTTGAGATTTACAGTTCAGACCTCTGCAATGTTAAGCACATCTTACAAGCGTGTTCCATTCTGAATGAAGCTCTACTTTCAAGAATTCAGGCAATCAAATGTGGTCTAACTGTAGATTCAGAAATTGTTACTGGAACCACTAAGTAAAACTAAGAAATGCAAAAGCTAGAATAAAGCTATTGCTTGGTACTTTTATTCATACACATGCAGAAGAGTGTAGTCAGTTTTGAAAGAGCACTGTAGAGAACTAGGCCTATAGTAACCAGAAAATACTCTAACTAATGCTAGTTGAACATCTCTGCACAATAAACGTTTAATCATTTAATGGCCAGACACTTTTATGAATGGTCTTCTAGGTCCTTCTGCTTCATCAGTGCACTCTTATCTTCTCCATAGCAGCAGCTCATTTAGCTCCTGCCTGCAGAGACTTCCTTTCATTAGCTGCTTTTTGCTTTTGCTGCATGATTTCAGAGTCCCTGTGAAGAAAAAATGGTTGGGTATCACAAACTGGCTCACAATTTTTCTAAGCAGAATTCCCTGCCTTTAATAACCCCCACCTGAAGAACGAAAAAAGATCAGTATAAAATTTCTCAGTTAGCCACAGTGCTTTTATAACCCTAGTAGTAAAGTTTTTCAGTGCATGCATACTTCATAAGGCAGACAATTTACTGGNNNNGACCTCACATAATTCTTTTGGTTTTAGAAGTAAAGGACATAAGGGGTCAAACATTTTAAAGAAAGCATTATACAATCTTTTACTGTTTGCCATAGGCAAAAAGCTCCTCAAAAAAATTAAAAAGCTTTGCAGGACTTAATAAATCTTTGTAACAGCAGATACAGCAAAATTTCATCCACAATTTATGCTCTGGCAAGTGATTTAGCCAATGAATAAAAACAAAGTATTCAAATACTGTGTCAGCTAAGACACTGGATTCTTTCTGACCCATTTTTCTCTCCTTTTTCTGCCTAAACATTTATTCAACTTTATGAGATCTTACCTCTGTTTTCTCTGAGAAGCAGACAAGCTATCTTCTTTCCTTTTGCCTTTGTGGATTTCCTGAGTTTTCTTCAGGTTCTTTTGGCGGGCAAGTTCACGCTGGTTCCCACCTGCAAGATAATATACAGTTAAACAAGTACTACCACTTGTTCTTTTCCACTAAGTCTACCTGCAAAAAAAGACTGTGATAAAGGCAGTACAGTTTGGCACGATGTATAGAGCAGGTATGGTCATATCTTCTATCTCAAGTGTCCTCTCCAAGTGTACAACAGGAGCAATTAAAGGCTCACAGTTCTTACTTTTTCAATTCTATACATCACATTCCAGAGATTAAAAAAATCCTAGTATTCCTTTGAGAAACAAAATGTAGTCTGCCATAAAAGACTGAAGGACAACCATCACACCAATAGGCTGGGAAAAATTATGTCAGTAACTCATGCAAAGAGGAGTCATTCACTCTCAAACAGATTCCAGCTTACAAATTAATTTCAGACTGAAAGAACACCATTGAAACTGATTACACTCAAATACTATTGAAGAAGTAACCTCAAAATATTTTTTAAATTTGAAATCAAGTGCAGAAGTTAAGCCTGGGCCTTAGCAACTGGGTGGCATTAATTCCAACAAAAGTGAGAAGAGTAACATTACTTCTCTCTATATATATCAAGACACAAACCCACATCACTGTCAGTAGAGAGGACACTTCTTCAGGGACCAGACAGCTTTCCCCATGACTACCAACAAGATAGAAATGCAATCTCTTTTATCGTACAAAGTTCCTGAGGGGACAACATCAAAACTATCCATCTAAATACTCAGGGTCTTCGAGGCACTGGCCACAGACTGCAAACTCTTCTGCATTAGCTAGCAATATCTCCTCAGTATTCTCTTTCATAGTTCTATTTTCCTCCAATCTGCCAGACCTGGTTTTAACTGGCTTGGTACTTCTTGCTCTACTTCTTTTGGACTGACAGTGTTCCAGATGTGCTATGCATAATCATTTGTGGCGTTGAACTAACATGATCACATTCCTTTATACTCAGAAATGACAATTCCATCTCTCCATAATTTCTGTTGTGTCTCTTTTCAGTCTCTCTACAGTCTTAAGACTGCCTATGCCATCTTTCAGTCTCAAAGCCAGAGATCTCAACCTTCAGTGCCTGTAATTTCTGGTCTATGAAAGTATCTTAGCACCAGGTCACTTTTAAACAACAACCTGTTGGTATGATCCACCACTTTGTACCCACACCATTTCTGAGCAGACAAAGATACCTGCCACGTCAACAAGTAGACAAGAGCAACCCTGCAGAAGCATGGGTTTGTGCAATCTTCACAACAGCCTGTGGACTGGTAAGAGATGCCAGAAGACCAAGCGAAAACAGCCCTGTATGAGTGCTGCTTCCCAAGGGCTGCTCCTGTCTTGGAAGACAGTTTTTGTCCGTGACAGGACATGAAGTACTACCTTTTGGAAAAGCTAAGGAAACTTTTACTCATCATCCTCACTAGCATCCTGTGCCCAAAGTCCATCTATAAGAAGGCCAGCTGTTTGTTCAGATGGTGAAGCAAACCAGCTGTCTCTGGCAGTACTAGTGTTGATTAGAAATTAATGACTCATGAGCAGATGACACATTCCAGCCCATAAATGGTTCCTGAGTTTTGTGGTGATCAGGAGGCAAGAACCTTATGTGAACGAACGGGCAACAATGAAAGAGCTCTTCTACAGTGCTTTAACAAAAAAAAAACCAAAAAACAACAAGAACAAACAAACAAAGAAACAAAAGTATCTTCTTTTTTCATAAAGGAAACAGAGAGGAAGTCAAAACAAACGCTAAAGCCAGAATTAACCTCTACCCCAAACCTCACATACTTCCTTATGAGCAGTTACTCTCCACCCTTAAGCTCCGGTTCCTCCTTGTTTCCTAAGCAAACACTGAGCACGGGCTCTGCAGAGTTTTTCCATACACACGGTGAGGTTTTAAATTTAGGAACAGAACTCAATTGTACCATTGAAAAGCAGCTGGCACAGCAAAGCAGAGATGGTAGAAAAGCTGTGCAATACAGCATGAACACAAACCATAGAGTACCAAACAACTTCTGAAGAGACACTCACTTTTACCATCAACACTTCCAAGTATACATTGCCAAGTACTATTTGGCACCATTACTTCACCTGTGCTGAATAAGTATCTGTACCTTCAGGAGAACCACTGGTGTTTCTAATACCAACCTAATCTTCCATGAAATTGTCCCAACAGAAGACAGTTCAGCTTCCTGAAATTCAAGCATGAACTGCCACAAAACTCTGCCACCAGTACACTCTTCCTGCTTATACACTTTCATACATTCCTCCTCAACCATCCCCATCCTGGCCTGCTTGTGCAAGACATAACCCTTAGTTCAACCTGCCCTCGCTCTTTCAACTCCAGGAGAAGAAAAACGCCAGCAAAAACCCCAAATGTGCATCTTTATTATGTTCTATGCAGAATGTGTTTACGTTCTAGGTCTTCAGCTGCACTTCAGCAGCAGCGTGCCTTCATAACTGTATTTTCGAGGTGAATGTGAATGCACAACCTCAAAACTGTGTTTTTTTTCGAGTGAATGTGAAAGCACGACCTCAATTAAACACAAGGAGTTTCTGTACTACCAAACATAACAGGCAGAAGGCACAGGAACACTCCCAGCAGCCAGGGCAGCCGGAGCATCCTGGGTCCGGTTCACAGTTCTCCGCCATTTTAGAACGGATGTACGAACACCGCTGTTCGTCAGCACTGAACACGGTGATGGTTTACCGAGCGCTCTTGCCCTTTTAACAACAGCCTCAACAACCACAACTTAAGCAGCATAGTATTCAATGTTCAGTAGGGATATAGAAGTCCTTTATTTTCAGTCTGGGCGACTGCCGGGACTGAAATGGAGTGCTGTTTCAGCCCATCATCGCCTTGACTCTCCCCCGGTCCCGCCACCACTGCATCGCCAGAAGGCGAAGGAGGATGTTTTCGCCTCCAGCTTCGGACGACGGCAGGACGTAGGAAAAAGCCTCCTCCGCACGCACTCACCACTGGCGAGATTTCGCTAATGGGATGCTAAGTCTGCAAAGAGCCAGACGCGGTAGCGGCCTCACACAGCGGCCGACTCCCGGACCCCGGCATGACCCCTAGCCGGACTGTCCTAGGTGTCGCGCCCATGCCTGGAACCGACCAGGACGGCGGCCCAAGTCCCACCGTCCACTTCGCTACCCGATAGGCCCTAAGCAGTCCCCCGGTACTTACGGGTCATGGCGAGACGCTCAGGCCGCGCAGCACGGCTACTGCTACCGCCGCTTCCGAACCAACAACTCCCGGCTCCGCTCCCACCGTGGAGCCGTCTGAGGCACCACCCCTCGCCGCTGCCCCTTATGGCACCTCGCCGTTTGCTGATGTCACGGCGCCGCGCGGACCCGGCCCAATCAGCGGGACGTGCGCGGCTGGCTGCCGCCCCCTGGGCGGGAGCCCTGCGAGGTTCGTACGGTGCGTCCGCCCCAGGCCCGGGAGTGAAGGATGGGTGTGGGGGGTTTGGTATAACGGGCTGGGCTCAGGAGCAAGGCGGGCGCCTGGAACGCTGCTGAGAGCCAGCTGAACCGAGGGCTACGCGGCTAAGGAGCTGCGGGGACGTTACAGGCGGCCACGGCGCCTTTATTGGTTGCCCCTTACAGGCTCGCCCCTCGTGCCCCTCCTCTCCCGGTCGCGCACCTGATGACGTCGGCGGGCGCGCCGCCGGGGCNGAGGTGAGTCCCGCCGAGCTCGCCCTGACAGGGCAGTGTCGGGCCGCCAGCGGCATTGGGCCGCGGATCCCCGGGAGCAGGACGGGCCTGTGCAGGGCGGGCCCCGGCGGATCCCGGGAGGTAGCGGTGGTTTTCTGTAGCGCTGGTTGTCTTGGCCTGTCACTATCTGGTTATCAATGCTGTGACTGGAGACTGTCTCGTCCTGCAGACTTGTGAAAGAAGCGTGCGGTCGGTGCCCGGTGACTGCTTGTCCGGGGTTGTCAGACAAGGACTTCTGGGTGTTCAACGCGTTCGCAGCCTAAGCTGAACCTGCGTTTCTTCACTGCCATTGTGCAGCTTGGAATAACATTGGAATGGGCTGCTCAGGGAGGTGGTGGGGTCGCTCTTTTAGATGTTTAGGAAAAGACTGGACATGACATTTAGTGCCATTGTCTGGTTGACAAGGTGGTGTTGGGTCATAGGTTTGACTCGACGATCTCGAGGTGCTTTCCAACCTAATTGATTCTGTGATTCTGTAAGTTAAGACTGCAAAGGAGTGGCCCAGTGTGGTCTGACACTCGTTTTTTTTCTGGCTTCACAGCAGCCAGGAGTCCTGGTTTGCTATGTGCAGCAATTCTTTGTGCTTTGTAACCAGATGAGTTTGATTTTGCATTCCTACAGCATTTTCTCTTTTGTATTAATTTTTTCGTGCCTTGGCAAAGGAGGCCTTCCTGTCTTTTTGCAGGGTTTTTTTGCGTGTTCTGATTTTTAAGTGCTTTCTATTATGATGGAAGCACATGGTAAAGTTGGCTTTAGGACTGATCCTCCCTGAGGACCTCCCTGTTGTGGGTTAAGCCTGGCTGGTTGCTAAACCCCATGCGGTTTATTGCTTGCTCCTCCACACTCCTGCCCCTCCCAGCCTCGTGGGATGGGCAGAAAATCAAAATGGCAGAAGTGCAAGAAAAGGTGTGTCAAGACAGAGAAGTTCAATAGATAAAGAAATAGCTGTGCACATATGCAAAGCAAAATTAGGAATTCATCCACCACTACACACAGGTGTTTTACTGTCTCCAGGATAAAAGGGATCCTTCACTCAAAACAGTTAGTTGGGAGGACAAACGCCTTGAATCCAAATGTCCTCCTTTTCTTTCTTCTTCCCCCAGCTTTTACTGAGGAGCGTGATGTGAGATGGAGTGAGATATCCCTTCAGTCATTTGAGATCAGCTGTCCTGGTTGTGTTCCCTCACAGCTTCTTGCCCACCCCCCGTGTGGTCAGGCATGGGGCAGTTTGAGAAAAGACCCTGGTGCTGCACAGTCATTGCTCAGCATTACCTGAAAACATGGGTGTGCCGTCAGCGCTGTTGTGTCACAAATCTGAAACAGCACCATGTGAGCTGCTGTGAAGGAAGTTAACTCTGTCCCCACCAAAGGCAGTACAGATCAGTGTTTTGGGACATTTCCTCAGTCTGATAATTGTTCTTCAGAACAACATTCACACTTCTTTTGTACAGTTGGGTTTGAGTCTTTCATATGTACCTCTGTTCTTTTAGTTGAAGCTAGTCCCTTATGACAGTCTGATGAAACAGTGTTAGAGTCTTTGGTTTTGGTGACTGGAAATTCAGGTATCAGACTAGTTGGCATGGCATGTCTTTAGAAAACCCATGCTGCTTTTCATTCAATTTGTATCTTATGTCTTTCCTTGTTTTACCTTGTGCTTCAAGGATGTCATTCTTTCAAGTTGTATTTATAAAGTTTTTATGTTACAGGGATCATCTTACTGGATCTTTTGCTATCTAATTTTTTTTAAATGAAGAAATTTTTACTGTTTTTCATTTAGGTGTAACTGTTGCTGTTTCAGCAGATTTTTTACAGACTTTTGTGTTTGTAATCTATCAGGTGCATCAGTGTGATATAATTTTAAATTTCAAAAGTGGATATCGGTGCAACTCTGAAAGGCACTCTGATCTATTCTCATGGCCTAAAAATAGGCCTTTGCCATATAACCTTCTGACAGGGTAGCCCACCTAGCTGACCAAGGGAAGCCACTTCATGTAATCTTTTTGGATTTCAGTAAAACTTTCGAGACTGGCTCTCACAGTATCCATCCTTCTGGACAGAACATCTGGCACACACCTGAATGAGCACATCATGTTGGGCACAAAGGGTTACAGTGAATGGCGTGACATCTGACTGGAGACCTATCACTGATAAGGTTCCGCAGGGCTCCATCCTCAGCCCTGTGCTCTTCAACCTTTTAATAAATGACCTGGACACAGGATTCAAAGGTATATTAAGTAAGTTTGCAAGTGATACAAAACAGGAGAACTTGATGACTCCCTCGAGGACAGGGAGGCCCTGCAGAGAGACCTCAACAAATTAGAGGACTGGGCAAACACCCGACATATGAAGTTCAGAAAGGGAAAGTGCCAGATTCTGCACGTGGGATGGGGCAGGCCTGGGTGCATGGACAGACTGGGGAACAAAAGACTGGAGAAAAATGACCTGGGGGTCCTGGTCNCACAGCTGCTCAAGTCTGTGTCTGTAGCATAAGTCACTTCATTGTTTTGTTTTCTATATACTGAATAAGTCTTGTTAATTATCAGGAAGGTAAAAATTTTGTAAGTGTAAGAGAATTCTAATTTTTTAATACACTTTCTGTTAAGTTGTATGTAACCATTCAGAAATCTGGTGTTGCACTCTGATTGAAAACTCCACATAACATGGGTGGTATGGAAAAGGTGAATGAAGAATTACTTTCCATTGTCTCCTGCTGTACCAAGAACAGTGAGTGTGGAGTGAAACTTGCCGGGGATTTCATTCGAAACACATGAATAGGCACCATGTAATAAGCCCTCTAAACTCTTTGCCCAGGGGTGTTCTGTACTAAAAATGTGCATGAACTCACAGTGTGGGACAGATTGATTCAGCCATTTAACAGAGGCTGCTAAATGCAAACACATCATCTGCAGCATTTGCCTGAATCACAGAGAGTAGCTGGAGAGAATTTTGAAAAGTTTTACTGTATGTTTATGCCTTTTTTATATTTCTTGGAAAGCATTTTCTTTTCACCATTTTAAAAAATGTGTAAGTGAACCATGGGTGTGGTTGTACTAATGTACAGGAACAAGGTATAATTCCAATATAAAATTTAAAAAACTCTCTTTATGACTTAGTTATAATTATATTGCACTCTTATTATGAGCAACAGCCATGAAGCTGAATACTGATGGAGTCAGCAGATCTGGGATGATCATAATGGTTGGCGATTTTACTTGCACTTTGAAAATTATTTCTGCCTAAGTGATAGAAAAATACTTACATACAAAGTTTTCCAGGGAAGTTAAGAGTTATTGATGTGTTCAGTGTGATCAGCAGTATGACTGCTGAAGTTTTTCTGGAAGTCACAGTTTATTAACACCTGCTTGTAAATGTGTAAGAGGAATGTTCACTTTTATTGTAATGAGTCATCAAACCACTGTTATATACAGCTTTGTTAAAGTGTTTTTAATATGCCACCTATGTTTTGTGGGCAATTTTTTATACAGCTTTGTGGTACTGATATTTTCAGCTGAGAGAGCCTTCCAAAAAAATAGGTGGGGTGTGGTAATATGTTAGTGTTGCAGGCTTGTTGACCAGTGATTAGTGTTAGAAAATAATATGCCAGTTCTTAGAGCTGATTATTTTTTGAGGAAGTACCAGCTACAGGTTGGTCCTAGCATGGCTTCTTGTGTATAACTGCTCTCCTGTAGCCCGTTGTTTATACTGATTGGCTGATAAACACATCTTGAAAGTAAGAGTGACAAATCTATCACTGTAAAGAACTTCAGAATACTCTCTTAAATTTTCCAGTGATGACAAGGTGGATAATACAAGTGCCACTGGGGAAGCTAGTAAACCTGCAGAGATGCTTACACAGAGAAGAAAACGTATTTCTACCATGCCAAATCTTGTCAAACCCAGAGCTGGACCATTGTCTGCTCAGCGTTCTGCACCAAAACCGCAGAGGCGGACATCACAGGCTTCTGATGGCAGTGCATCACTTCAGAAGGATCCCTCCCCATCAGAAAAGAGTAATGTTGAAAGCTCTGTAAAGTCTCCCATGCTTCCTGAGAAGAAAACACCTGTGCCACAAGTGCCACAATTTTCACCCGTAAAAAAATCTGTGAACAAAGAGCAAACTATTGGTGTAGCTGCTCCAAAAAGTGATGATAGCTCACAGAAGAATGTACCCTCTCCTCTCAAGGAGAGACCAGCACAGGAAAGATCACGCACCCAGGAGGAAAAGCAACTTGTGAAATCTTCTCCTGAGAAGGTCAAACGAACATGTTCTGACCGTGAAAGGATCCTCAAAGCTCGGAAATTAAGAGAAATGCTTAAAGAAGAGCTGAAGAAAGAGCGGATGGTAAGGTCTCTGTGTTGGGCAGTGCTTATCTGTGACAGGCAAGATGTGATTGACCCTACATACATTATCTCGTTGTAGTGTTTTCTGATGATTGTCAGCTGCTTACTGCTATAGTCTGTCATACCTCCTAACTCTATGTTTTTATTCTGTTTATAATCAGTAGTAGCACTTTGTTCCCTAATAACAGAGATTTTACAAGGAATTGCCTATCTTTTTATTTGATTAGACCATAAGTCTTTTTGACATGACCTGGTTTTATTTTATAGTCAACATTCCAATTTTGAAAGTTTCACAGTTTGTAATACGTAAGGGAAGTGTGCTGCAGGAAGCTTGGATTTGGGATGTCTCGTATTTTTTCAAGTTTATCATTGTCAGAGTTCTGTAATTTTGAATAACTTTCAACTTATTTGTGCCAGGTATTGAATGCTTTTGAAAGGGTCAGTGGCTTAAGGGTCTGTAATGCCCTATCTGAGAAAGGGACATTTTTAAGATAATCTTGCTTTGGTTCTTGGGAGTGGTATATATGTGTGTGTGTGTGTGTGTGAACAACAAAATGCCATGAATGGGGTACTTTGTAAACAAATAAAAGTAATAATAATTTGTGAAATATAAAATACTTTTAGAGTGAATCTAAGTGTTTTTTGTTTTCTTTTGTTTCATTGTGGTTTATATGGAAGAAGTTGAAACACAGGCCTCCAGTAATCGAAGGGCGTTCTCCACCAGATCGTTCTAAAATGACCATGAGAGACTTAATATACTATCTGCCAGAAAACAATCCTATGAAGTAAGTATGACTTCTTTTCTCTCTTCTTAGGTTAAATTACTCTTTGACCTCTGTAATACTTAAATATGGAGTATTAGCACAGATAAGTACTGCTGCAATGGTAACAAAAGCTTCTAGACTAGCTTCTAGTTTTCACATCTGCTTAATTCTAGTACAGAAGGGAGAATGGAGCTTAGTGTACTTGTTGAAATACACAAACATGAATCTGTCCCTAGTGTTGAGTCATCTCTGTAGAAATACAGAATAGTAGATTTTTTTTTTCCCAACTGCCTGCTGTGAAATTTTTAGTTACGGCTGTTAGGGATGTTATAATTGTCCACCAGATCCAGTGGACTCAGGAGGCTAAGCGTTTTTCCTTCTAGGTGCTGAAGTGCAAAATGCACTGCAAGACCCTTGAGGTCTTTACATTCCATGTGGATGAATGTAGCTGCTGCTGCTCCACTGACATGTTTCACCAGTAGCAAGGCTGAGGTGCATACAGGGAACACTAATGCAGCTGGCTGCACAGACTGCCACAGACAGCAGAGCAGGGCCTTTTTCCTGCAACTACCAGAAGCAAACACATGAATAAAAGTACAATTATCCAAGTCCTGTTCTTTCAGTAGTAGATGAGTTTTCTGGTGTTGTCTGTTATCACCTGCTTGTTAATGGTTGTGTGCTTGCGTGTTTTATTTATCACTTCTCTTATTTTTCTTTTACATTGAATAGTCCCTAAGGAAGTAAAAAGCAAGGTGCTATCCCATTCCCTGTATCCTTACAATGGATTTGTGCTTGAAATATGTCTTTTTGTCCTTGCTTATACAAAAAAGAGCAAAATTTACTAAGCGGTGGTTGTGTAGTTCAGTCTAGATGCGATACAAAGAATTGAAAGAAAAAAAGCTTTGTGTTTCTTTGTCCATTGTCCATTAAAAGCCAGTTTTGTGGAAGAAAGCATAAGTGTACCTATACAAACAATCATCTCTAGCTTTTTATGACATTCTAGGTCTTCATTGGCAGAAGAAAAGAGAACAGAAAAAAGTTCTGCACTGAGTCAAATGAAAGAGTAAGTCTTGATGGGGAAGTATAGTCAAGTTTTCTGGTGTAAAAACCCCTGCATTTCTGTGATAATACTAACAGTGTAGGTATATTTTTTTGCCATTTCAATATCACAGCCTAATTTATAAAAATTGTGATTTGTGATTGCTTAAAGAACATGTTGCTTTCAATGTTGAGTTTTGCATATTTCCATTTCACAGTAGAATGAAAAACAGGTTTCAAAGTTCACATATTGACTGGTTTCTTGATATGTTGCATTGCAGGGTGGTTCGTCAAATTGTTGAATGTCTGACATACTCAGCAGCAATTCAAAACACTTAACAGTATTTTTGCTTGCTATGTTAAAAATTGTAGACAGGAAGAAAAAAGTACTCCTGATCATGAAGAAGAGGAAGAGGAGGAAGAAGAAAATGGGGAAGAAAGTCCGAATGGCCCACTTCTTGTTCCTCGTGTGAAAGTAGCAGAAGATGGTTCAATCATTCTGGATGAAGAAAGGTGACAAATTCTGTGCCTGACTCATGGACAGTACTGCATTGCAGCTCAGTTTGTAAATAGAGGACTACTTTGGACTGGGACGAGTATGGGTGTATTTATGTTTGAGAGCTGAACTACACTGACTTAGGAAACAGTGCAAGGATGTGGCAAAATACAAGCAGCAGTAATCTGCATCTCTGTAGTGGCATACTTTATGAGAAATGTTTTTGGGGAAGGAGTTAGAGTGGAAGATGACGTATTTTATTATTGTGAATGAACACTGAAGATTTGTAAAACTTCCAAATGTCTTCTGTTAGCTCACTTTTTTGCTTCTCACAGGTAACATGTATCTGCCTACTGTTATTTGGTTATAAGTACAATTTACTCCAGCTTTGCATCTTGCCTGTTGCTGCTTTTTTCTTCTGTCAGTGTTTTCAGTAACTTTGCTTAGAATATGATGTTTAGAAAGTAGATTATCAAACTTCTGAGTTCCCCAAAGGTATTAAACACAAGATTTAGGTCAAGGTTTAAGGATAAAGAGAGCCTGGTAAAAGAATTTCAAAGTATTGTAGAAGGATATTCAGAGGTTCTCATGGTTTTTTTAAAAAAGCTACTTAATTATGTCTGTCTGTATATGTTATAAAACAGAAAAAAACAAATTTATTCACAGAGGGTGAATTAAGGTAGTGTTTTCTTGCTGCATTCTCACATTAAAGTACATGTTAGTGTAATCATTAAAATTAATGACACAGTAGAAATGCTCACTTGTGGAAAAAAATTTGAATAGCTGTGTTATAAAGATTTACTGTGTGTTTTCTTAGTAATATTTTGAAGTGAACCTTCTTGTGTGTTTTCTTTCCCAGCTTAACTGTGGAAGTTCTAAGAACAAAAGGTCCATGTGTTGTAGAAGAAAATGATCCCATCTTTGAGCGTGGCTCTACGACTACATATTCCAGCTTCAGAAAAAGTTTCTACACAAAACCATGGTCAAATAAAGGTAAGTTTTTGGGTTTTTTTGGTTTCAAGTTTTGAGTCTACAGAAAAGTTCTAGTTTTCACCTTTCACCTGTCATGCTTTATACTTGACAGTTTTCATCCCTGGTGGAGTAAATGGGTCTATTTACATGTCATCCCTTGTCATGTCATCTCAACCCTCCACACTTACAACAGGCTGAGCTGTGGTGTTTACTGTGAAAACTACAATTTTTTAAAAATCCAGTACCTTTTAATATGTAGGCTACCTGTGCTTTTTTTTCTACCATGGATGTTTAGATGCTGAGGAAATGCTAGTCTGCTTTATCAAGAGCATAATTTTGGATTCTGGTTTACAGAGATTTGAGTTCTTTATGGTACTTAACTAGGTTCTCCCAGCATGGGCAGAAATAGATTGTATAAGGTATCTCTGTGTGGACTGATTTCAGTGCAAGTGGACAGCTGTGTTCTTATGAGTGGGTGGGTTGGATTTTTCATTACTCCTGCTGTGAATATGTCTAGGCTTACAACACTGTGCAAGACTTTTTACAATTGGAAATTACTTTTTACAGCCATAGGGGCAGAAATTAGCTTCAGAATTCACTGTGCTCTCTTTGGAATGCACTCTTTTCCTGTTAATAATGGAGATGGTAGATTTACATGATATTTTTCTGATTTCTGTTTGTGCTTGTGTTCATAATAAAAATGGACATGGACAATTTGGGGTTGGTTAGCTTAGATTTACTTGCTTTAGAAAGCACACTTCATAGTCTGTGGTTTTCTAATAGATCAGACAATTCTTTCTGTTGGTGGTTCATCCAGAAAATGTTATTAGAGGGACCTAGGTAAAATAATGAACAGACTCCATATATGCTCACCTGGACTTGCAGCTACAGTAGACAATCTCAAAGTTACTGATCTTATGACATGAAGTTTGCAAGGCGTTGTTTTTTTTTTTTCTGATAGCAAGAAGGATGGTTTAGTAAATATTTAAGTTTGTGTAATATTTTCTTTCCTTTCCCTTCTAGAAACAGATATGTTCTTTTTAGCTATCAGTATGGTAGGAACAGACTTCTCCTTGATTGGGCGGCTGTTTCCTCACAGAGCCAGAGCAGAAATTAAGGTAAAAATTAAAGCACTCAATAAAACAATTAAACATCTGGTTTTACTTTTCTTTTTCTTATTTGCGTTCCCATGCTTCCTCCACTAGTGTTGATAATTTTGATGTGAATTTTCTACACAGTAGTGCTTGTTTTCTGATACCTGTTTCAAGAGGTTCTAAGTATCTGAAACATTAAAATGCTGGTTGAATTTCAGTGAATGTATCTAGTAAATGTAACAAACACACTTTGTTTTAGTTAAAGAATGCGGATACACCTAAATGGCTGTTCGGTGAGGCACTTCTGTGTTACGTCTTTTGTTGTACGCAGCTGGGAAAGTCTTTGATATTTCAAACCTTGCTCAGATTAAAAGTCAGGAAAAGGTGTAGAAAATAATAAAAAGTGTAGCTGGTGACAGCTACGGTAGCAGATTTTATATTTAAAATTAATTACAAACTTGTGTTCTGTGGATATGCACGTGAATTTCAGCATCTTTAGTTGGTTTGTTGCTTTGAAGGCTTACCTTGAGCTGCCATTTTGTACAACATATTGTTGCATTTCTTGCTTAGTGATAAACGCAACTGTGCATTTGCTTTTAGAACAAGTTCAAACGTGAGGAAAAAGCTAATGCTTGGAGAATAGACAAAGCTTTCAGTAAGTAAATATTCCTTACCCTACAATGAGTCATTAAGTGGTAGCCATCTATCTCTGTGGTAATTTCTGTGCTTTGCCTTGTTTGAATTACTTAGAATAAAGTTTTTGCTCATAGATGAATCCAGAAACTGTGGAATCTTAGGTTTTCATAACAAGCGTAGTTAACAATAATGATTTTTAGGTTTATTTTCTATCTTTCCTAGATGTCTGCTAAATGAGATTAATATAAACTTTCTTCTCTTTATTCAGTTGAAGATAATTAGATAATTCTTCTTATTCATGGGAATTTCTAGCACAGTTATTTATAAGGCTTTGAGACTCCTTAAAGCCTTTCTTTGTTAGTTGAATGAGGTACATATGTCCTACAAGCTACATGTTAATACATTATTTGGTACCATGGTACAGTTTATGTATTTGTCAATTCTTAAGTTTTCTGAACTACTTAGTTTTATAATTGTTTTTTAAAACCAAACTACTATAATCCAGTCACCTTTATGTCAACTTCAGCCCCTGCTCAAATGGTACTGCAAATACTTTCAAGAACTCTCTGTTTAAATGTGTTTAACCTTTGCTTTTAATATTATGTTATGTATCACTAGTTATTTTACAAAGATGAAACTTGAAAAAATAATCAACTTTGGAATCTGTTCTGTTTCTTTGCTTTAATCTGATAGAAGAAAAACGACCCTTTGATTTTGAATTCTTTGCCCAGCTGCTTGAGAAGGTCTTAGCAGATGAGGAAAAGAGGAAACAAAAGACTGTTAAAAGCCAGAGGCCAAAAGAAAAAAAGTCTCCAAGGCCACAGAAGAAGTCAAAAGGTACTTTAAAAGAGTGCTTGAGAAGGCATTACAGGGCAGTGGTCAGTAATGTGTTGCTAGCAGAGGAAAAATCACATAGGGCATCACATTTTCCTTCCCTGTTATGGACAGGACTAGAAGATCTTAGCTTCATAGGTAACTTTTTCAAGTGTAGTTTACTGATGTACAGGATGGTAATAATTAGTAACAGAGCAAAAACGTGATGCCACAATGAAAATGGTGCTCTTCCACAATCTGAAGCACTGATATTCTAATTTACCAGTTGTTAAGTATCTCCATGAGTTGCTAATAAATTCACTTGTAGAATTTTTGGGCCAAAATCATGTTTTAGGCAAACTCTTCTGTGTTCAAAGTTTTCGTGCATTTAAAATCCTCTTATTTTGAGGGTTCTGTTTCTCCTTTAATAGTAGTTTAACTTCCTGAGTCTGAGGGGTATGATTCTTTTCAGAGAATCATGTGAAAGTTGTTTTGTCTTCCTGGTCTGTTCAAAATAAAGATTATGTTTAATTGCTGTTGATCACTACTGTGTCTTACTGCCTCAGTACCTGGGAAAGGACTTTTGACATGTGTGCTTTAATTAAAAACAGTTATACTGACACCACTTCATACATTTCATGCTAATTCTGTGGCAGTGTCCACTAATTTGTTCCACAGGTACCCATCTTTTGTAAGTGGCATTGTGAAACAAACAAGTGAACATCTTTTTAAAGAGGATGCTAGCTAGGAAGCAACATCTCTTAAAATTGAAATAGTTGCTGCTTTTCTATAGCCTTGTTTTGGATTTGATTAAGTAAAATATCCCATGTATTAGGACTTAAAACCATGTAGAGAAATCTTGTCTCTACACGTAGAGATTAAAAGTATGTCATGTGTAAAGCAATGTGAATATGCTTTTCTACTTTTCTTGCATTTTGGACTTCTTAATTACAGGGAAACAAATTCATTTAAGATGAATAAAAGGGAAAAGAAAAGTTCTTTGTGGTTAAATACAGGGTCAAGACAAAATGTCCTTAAAATAGGGGGGAGGAAAATTTTAGAAACTCATTAAGCCCAAAAATTAACTTGTTAATTATTAACTAGGTAATATTTCAGCTTTCTTATGTAAGCTAGAATGATCAACTATTATACATTTCTGGATGAAAAACTGCTTTTGCACAGTGTACATTCTGTAACCATCATCACCTATTTCTGCAGACATACAAAAGTTCTTTATAGGACTAGTGATGTCTCTTTTCCCTGAATCCAAATGTGACTGTATAAACCGCAAAAAAGCACAGGCACAATAGCATTTACTAAATTAGCTTTGCATCCCATATTGACTTTTCCCTTGTGAAGTATTGTCCCATGTACAGAATGTGTTTTGTATTAAATGCTGAAGTTAATCTATACTGAAGCTTTTCTGGCAGGTCAATGACTGACATTCCCCAGTCCTGCTCATACATCTGGCAGTGTATTGGCAGTGATACATGAGTACACAAATACTTTTTGTAGACATGCCTTTGCTGTTTGTTGCTCCTAGTACTCCACCTGTCTATTAACCAAGAACCATATCATCTCAATAGCAAAAGCTGCTAGCACAGAAGCTGCTAATGATCAAGATGAACTTCAGGACGCTGGAGTTTCTGATGCAGAAACAGAAGCAGATGGCGTGACAGCTGAGAAGGAAAATGAGGAATCTTTGGGTATTTCTGAACAGGCAGAAGAACAGGTTGCATTAGAGCCAGCATTAGCAAAAAAGAAGAGAAAGAAAAAGAGAAAAGATGATCTGGAAGTAGAGAATATTCCAGAAGAAATGCCTGTTCCTTCAAAAACTGCTGAAGATGGGAAGTCTTCTAATAAAAGTAAGAGGCAAAAATGCTCACTGTCGTGTTCAAATAGAAATTTTGTATACAGTCATTGGAAACTTAATAGTCGGAATTTGGTCTTTGATTTATATTGCTGATCTGCCTTGTATGAGGTTATAAAACAATGCCTTTTAAAATCAGCCTTTTTCTAAATCTAAACATACTTTGTTTTAGATGGGAACAGTTATCTTAAATCTTAATATTTAGACTTTTTCTACTAGGATTTTTAGTTTTATATTAAGTCTTCCTCACTGTAGCTAGGATTTGATTACTAGAATTCTAAGATGTTTCCCAGAGTGTCCAAACTGATTTAATTCTTATTAATTATCAGGGAAAAAAGTGATATATGATGCAAGCAGTGATGGTCATACTATCTGTGGAGAACAAGTGGATTGTGCTATTGAAGGAAAACAAAATGAGACTGCTGTAACAGAAGAGGAGAGATCAGAGTCCTGTTCACCAGTGAATAACCAAATGGAAAGAGAAGGTGGTGTCAATTTATGCAGGTAATGTTTATAATGGAAAGCTTAGGTGAAACAAAAAAATAGTTTAAAGTTTTAATATTGGTTTTATTTATTCATGATTACCACCATTTAACTGCCACAGAATGTGCAGATTTCTGAGAACTGTCCTGGGGTTTAGTAAACTATTTATGATTTACATACTCAAAATATTTTCCGCCCTAATGGGCTGCCCTTGCATAATAAATGTGCATAATTACTAAAGTCACTTCGAAAAGTTATTTCATGTTTTAAGAGTGTTTAGGAAGACCATTGTTTGTCCTAACTTCTAAAATTTCTCTTGAAGCACTGCTTGATAATGTTGCTAAGTTGAGTTACTATATGCTTGGAATTTTTATCTGTAATAAAATTACTCTTCTGGAAAAGGAAGGTTGCTTAGATTTTATTTTTTTTTTTTTGCAGAATTTGGTGAGAGCCTAGCTTTTGGGTTCAGTTTTGGGCATACTTTTACAAAAAAGAAAGTGAATGCTGGTTTATTAAACTTGTTATATGTGAAAGTGGTAAATCTAAAAATTCATTATGATACTGTCAATGCTGCTTCAGAATTTTGTGTGATAATTGGCTGTATTTAACTGTATTATAATTGTTTGTTATTTTATACAGATTCCCAGAAACTTCTGTTTTCTTAAATAGTTCATTACAAGTATATGAAGAGATAGTTATTTGCCTTTGGATGCAACCTAGATTGTTATAAAAGATCAGAGGAAAAAAACTTTGGTGTACAGTTGTCCATGTTAAAGTTTATTTACTTAAAAGCAATCAGTCTAGAATAATCAGATGAGATTTCAACATCATCTTAAAACTGCAGTGCAAAAGTACAAAAGTTGTTTCAAAGCTCTTAGTCTGCAAATATTACTAAAACTTTGTGAGATTCTCTGAAACATAGGTAGTTATTTCGTGTCAAAATTGCGTTGTTTTTCTGTGCAACTTCCTCTGTCTGTTTTCTACAGGTACACTAATGGTCCTGTATGCTTTTATTTATTTCAGCCTTGAAGATAGCAATGATGTTATAGTACAAGCAGAACCTGCCAAATTGAGAACCAGAGATATTAGAGATGATATATCAGAGGAAAGCCAGATTCCAGAGTTACCAGTTTCAAATATTAGAAGCAAGGAAACACAACCTGTAGAAACTACAGAATTGAAGGTATTAATATTTTTTATGTAGTTCTTCTCAAGATCTTGCTCTTCATCATTAAAAGTGGTTTGTAAATCAAAGCCTTTTTTTGGTTGCTTTCCTGATGTTTTCACCACCAGGTGGAAAACAATCAATAGGCGTAAGAACATCACCAAAAGTGAAATGCTGTCAATTCTCCCAGGCTTAATGGGCTGTCTGTTAATGTAAATGTATTCAGGGAGTATACTATGCATGCCTGACTTACCTCACAGACAATTTAAAACAGTGGAGCAGTTTAATTATTCAAAAGTGGAGGACTGCAATATGAACAGCAAGGTGTTGGAGCAGGATTTTGCTGGCATATGCTTACTGGCACGGTGTTGGAAATTGATTTGAGTGGAACGTGCATTGGATGGTTTGTGCTGCTCCATGAATGATCTCAATGATGGAGCAGTGTGTAACGTCAGCAAGTTTACAGATTAGGCAGATCTAGAAGAAATTGCTTCCCAAAGACAGGGACACTCAAATGTTGTACTGGGCTCCAAAGGAACCTGAAGAAGCTGGAGAAGTGGGCTGACGGGAACCTCAGGAAGTTCAGCAAGGGGAGGTGCAAAGTCCTGCAGCAGGGGAGGAACAACCCAAGGCACCAGCGTGTGCTGCAAGCCACCCAGGTGGAAAGCAGCTTTGTGGAAAAGAACCCAGCCGTCCTGGCGGTCTCCGAGTTGAACGTGAACCAAGAAGGTGCTGTGGCTGCACAAACAGCTCACGGTGACCTGGGCTGCAGCAGGAGAAGCGTTCCCGGCAGGCCGAAGGAGGAGATCCTTGCC
>VXBB01012993.1:101510-136020 GCA_013399915.1 Illadopsis cleaveri
CTGCAGCAGTTTGAGGGGGACTGGTGAGATGGAGCCACATCAGAGAAGCTCATGGAGAACTGTCTCCTGTGGGAGGGATCCCAGGGTGCAGCAGGAGAGAGACTCCTCTCCCTGAACAGTGGGAGCATCCTTGGGTGATGAACTGACCATAACCCCCCTTCCCTGTCTCCTTGCACTGCTGGGGCAGGAGGTAGAGCTGGAAGGAGGGAGAAGTGTGGGGAAGGTGTTCTTAATTACCCTCTCATTATCCTCTCATTATCCTCTGAGTTTGTTAGTGATAAATTCATTTAGTATTTCTAAGTTGAGCCTGTTTTGCCTGTGATGCTATGTAGTGAGTGATCTCTCTCCTGGTCCTTATCTCCAGCCATAAACCCTGTGTTAGATTTTCTCTCATCTGTCCAGCTGCAGAGAGGAATGAGTGAGCAGCTTTGGTGGGTGCCTGGCATCTGGCCCAGGTTAACCCACTATGCTTAATTAGGGGATTGGACCAGAAGACCCCTAGCAGACCCTTCTACTCTCAACCACTCTGGCAATGTTGTTTCTGCTTTTCTTTACGTTACAGTAGAAGATCATCTAAGTTTATTGTTTCTTCTCTACAACATTTTTTTTCTTCCTCAGAATGAAAATACACATCACTCACAAAAAACAGATGGAAAGCAGAGTGCATCAGAAGGTGGTTCACAATCTCAAGTCATGTAAGTAGAATTATTTTACTTCACAGTGGCACTTGAACTAAACCTGAGTCTACTCAATTTGGATATAATTCCAATTGACCATAGCAGATTGAACCAATCAGGAGATTGTGATATCTTGTTTTCCATATTCAGTGAAGCTTTTTGGTAGAAATTTTGATAACTGAGTAGCAATGCAGTAGCTAAGATCAAAATAGTAGACAGGAATAGGGAGAAAGACTTAGTTAAACTTTAAAGGAAAAAACCTAGTCTTTCTACAGTCTTTCTACAAGACCAAGAGAATGAAGAAATTCTGCTCATTCTGGGTAAAGCTTGGCTGTGAAATTGGATTTTTGTTTTTTTAATAGAAGGACCTCACTGAATTCTTTGTTCATAGTTGTCCATCAGAGCATATTAGCTGTACACATCATGTGTATGCTGTATTTCTTCTTTCGTGTTTGGAAACTGTTCGTCTTTGGAACTTGGTGCAAGCTTCTAAGGTAGAAGATACTCCAAAATGTCTCTTGTCTTATCTGTACTCCTTTATGAACTTAATTTTAGTGACTGTTTCTTACATTGAGAAATGGTATTTAAAGAAGTCTGTGCCAAAGACTGTGCATTTTTGCATGATCATCAACTTCTTACTTCAAGATACAGTTTTTTAATGGTGATTTAGAGATGGGGTACTAGTTAATGCTAAGTTGGTTTTCATACTTCTGTCCTTCCCTTTTTGAATGGGAGCTCACTCTTATGATAAAGACTGTCAAAGCTTTATTTGTCCTCTTCTAGGGAGAATATAAGAAAAGGTAGTAGTTCCCATTCTGAAAGTTATTGATAAGATTTAGGGCTGTGTCAGTGTGTGAATCCCAGGACATGCCATTGCAATGGTTAAGGACACAGAGAGTGATGTACATACCCCATTCTTCAGTAAGATGTGGATGTTGGCAGTAGGACAAGGTATTTAAAAAAAGTTTGGTTTTCCATGACTGAGATAGCTTTGAAAGGGGATGGGGGGTTAGGAGAGGTGGATACAAAACATTGTATATAGAGCAGATTTATATTGTTTCTATATAAAATTAATCACACTGGCATGAATTGTGAATCCTTAGGAGAATAAATATTCCTATTTATTTAACAGCAGGAAATATTTCCTTTAAGTATTTTGAAGTAAATTCCACTGAAAGCCAACAAAGTTTTTAAGGTTTATTTGATGCTCTTTTCATAACTTTGTAGCATGTCTTTTCATATCAGAAAGATGCAATGGGGCTTTTTTTTCTGATTATTGTCTTGCTGCATGCAATGTCTTGACCCATACAGTCTGTGATGCTCTTGAAGTACATGTTGAACCATATAAGACTTTAGGTTTTTCTTTGGTAATAATGTATACCACCTTTCTTTATATCTTAAGGAGAACTGAAAAGTCAGCAGATAGAAGGCGCTTGCAAAGACCTAAACCCAATTTAGTAAGATCATCTGGAAGGAGGGAGATGGCAACAGAAGACAAAATGGAGGTCAAAACTTCTCCAACCCTTGCAAATGCAGGTGAAAAGGTCAGAAAGAGGAATGTTACTTAGTATGTTCTTGATGCTGCATCTGTTTTGCTCCATGGAGATACTGCAGGCCAGTGACAGTCTTAGGAATAACAATACCTGCACATTTATCAAAGAGTAATATTCCTTGCCTCAATTCCAGTGCTCTGAAGAGGACAGTAGAAGAAGCAGAAATGAAGCCACAGAAGTAGAGAACAGGGATTTGGATACTACATCTCAGTAAGTATTGAGATCACTTTTCCAGTCGCCTGGTATTAACTGAGTATAATTGTTAATTTGTTCCATATAGTCCTCTTAGAAAAAGATAACAATAACTGTGAAGCTGTAATATAAATTTTGAAATTGACTTTGACTTTTTTTTTTTTTTGGATGATATCACATGGTACTTAGGTAGAAGGTATGTACATCTTTTCTGGAAAGTTGATGAAAGCATTGCTTTCTGAAGTAACAACAATGCCTGCAATTTGAGAAGGGGAGAGTGGTAACTATGGCTTTGCTTTCCTCCCAGCCTCAGTTATCAGGTGATGGTTCTGCTTCTGGCACTTGCAGAAGTAGCTGTGGTATCAATCTAGTTAAGTTTCTCCCATGTGTGAAAAATTAATCTCTTTTTAGTATGTAGATAAATTGAGTTTTCCCACATTGTAAGACTAAACAAAGTCTTGTTTCTTGTGTGAAGCAACTTGCATAAGTTTGGGCAAATCTTTCTGAAGACAACACAATTCCAGTAAAGAAATCTGTGCAAGACATTGTATGGTTAGATAGGCTTGAATATTATGGAGTAAATGTCACTGTTGTGGATCCTTTGTGCAGAGAACCTGAAAAAACTTCAATTGCAAAGACAATAGTTAGAGGATATCGACAGAGATTTAAACCTAATGTTACAAGAGCATCTGGAAGGAAAGAAGAGCCTGAAAACAATGCAGGAAATGATAAAATGTCCCATCTACAGCCTAAGGGGCAAACTGAGAAGGTATTTAATAAAATAACATAACTGAAGATAATGTGTTAGCTAAAAACGTGCTGGTTGCAACAGTAATGTTATCCTTTTTTCTTTACTTTTTTGCTCCTAAGTATGACCAGGAATTAGCCACTTACTTAACCTGCTTTCAGTGACAGCATGGTATTGCTTAGTAACCTCAAATATGATGAGAGGTTGTTACAATACAGTTGATACCAATAGTCTTTCATGCCCTGCAGAAAATGCAACTTCAGGTGTTTGCTCTAGTTTTTATTGCACATGTCTGACTGTGAAATTTACCCTCAATTTTTGTTTGTCATAAGCAATCAATTTTGTCTCCTCTTATAAACATTTACTTGGGTCAGTTAGGTGATGCTGTACTTCATCAATGTAAGACAGTTCGTGTCATAATATTGTGTTTCTGTTCAGAATAATGACCAAGGTAATAGATCAGATGTTACCAGTGAAGATGCTGCAGAAAAAGATGACAAAGTCCTGGAGACAATGTCTCAGTAAGTATGGTAAAAATAAGAAGATAAGCGCTGCTGTCCTGCAATTTACCATTCTTGTCACTTCTGGTAGTATTTTGTAGTGTGGTAATTACAGAAGTTTTTGAAGAAGCTTCTGTAGTATGGAAATTGAGGGCAAAATAGGAATATTCATTAACTTATGAAACATACATGAAGCATTTTCATTTTTGAAGTGGTACTTTTTAAATTATAAGTCAATCATGGTAAATACAAAAAAGTTGAAAACTTAGTCCCTTGAAAACTAAACCAAACCTTAGCTACTTGCTTTTAATACTAAATGCATCCATTTTAACAGTGGTTAAGTATTTAAATAATAGGAGTAAGTATTTTTAAAGTGTAGTTAACTGTTAGGTGTCAAATAAGAGGAAGGAAAAAATCCAATATGTGGGCAATGTAATGCACATATTTATTAAGTGTTGCATTTTTCTTTAGTGAAGTGGCAGCTGTAGTGTAAAAGGAATAATATGTTTTACACAGAGAGATTGTAAAAAATAAAAACTTTAAAAAGCCAACTTTCCCCCAAATACTCCCCCACAAAAAAATCCCCAAAACAACCTAAACCAAGACAGAAATAAAAACCCCAACACCTCAAACTTTTCTTTTAAAGGTAGATAGTTAAAGAGGATGTATGGAGATAAACTGAGTGTGATAATCTGCCAGAAAGTATTTTCGGTTATTTCTTGCATTAATCTGCTCAGTAACTTGATGCTCAGTGCAAAAAGGTGTTGAAGAATCTGACAGTTCTAATAATGCACTACTGATATTTTTACATTAGTAAGATAAAAAAGTTATTTATGTATTTTCTGAATACACTAAAGAAAAACTCTGAATATTTGCATATTTTTTATCTCTTTGTTAAATTAGGTCCATCTGCCTCTAGACTAGATAGGAATAGAAAGAGATTACAAATCCATTATGGATCAGAAAAAGGTCTCTCTAGTGTGGTATCCTGTCACCAATGGGAAGAGGAAAAAAACAGGGCAAACATAAGTTTAAACTCTCTCTAGTAGATACACTTCCAATTTTATTATTTCAGGAAGGTAGTAATACATTTTAGGTAAATGTATGTTAATAACTTAAAAGAAAGGGGGAAAAATCATTTCTCCAAGTCTCCTCCCACTTTCAGATGTGGTGTGTGCACTTCATGGATCATACATGTTTTTCCAGGTCTAATGAAACAGCTGGCTTAAAAGATGGCAAACGGATCGTGTTGAATCAAACACCTCTAAAGAGAGTTAGAATACAGAGACCAACACCAAATCTAGGAAGAACTGTTGCAAGGCAGAAAGAACAGATAGATGAAAAAGATCCTGAAGAGGAGACAACTGAAGGTGGAGAAGCAGGAAAAGGTGTCATACACCATCAAGATGAAAACAATGATCCCTGCCTCAAAAGTGTAAGTTTCTGGAGCAGTTGTTTATGTATGCTGTTTTGTTGGGTCCTTAGTAAAAGCCTTGGTAACAAAGACCTAGGTACATACCACATAATTTGTAGGGATAGGTTTTGCATACTTCATTTATTATTTCAGAATAAACGAAATTGTCATAAAATTTCCTCATTTTTGCACTTGGGTTCTGTTTTCCATGGTATCAGGTTTAACCCCAGTCGGCAACCAAGTACCAACTCACTTGCTCACTGTCCCACCAGCAGCACTGAAGGCAGAACTGGAAGGGTAAAAGCTGGAAAATGGGCTGGATGTAAGGTTTAATAGGGAAATGTAAGGTTTAATAGGGAAAGCAGAAGGTAGACTCATGTGCAGAGCATGGGCAGAAACTCTTTTACTACTTCCCATGAACAGGCAGGTGTTCAGCCACATCCAAGAAAGCTGGGCTTCTCACACATAATGGTTACTTGGGAAGACAAAAGCCATTCCCCCCACTTTATATACTGAGCTGCATGTCAGCATGACATGGGATATCCCTTTGGTTAGTTGGGGTCACGTGTCCTGACTGTGTCCCCTCCCATCCTTCCATCCTCCCCCAACTTCCTCTCCAGCTTGCCAATATGAAAAACAGAAAAGGCCTTGGCTCTGTCTAAGCCCTGCTCAGCAATTATTAAAACATCTCTGTATTATCAAACCTGTGTGCAGCACAAACCCAAAACACAGCCCCATACTTGACACTGAAAAAAGGTAACTCTACCCTAGTCAAAACCAACATATGTGGAAATGGAATATATCTCACTTTGTCATATTGTGATACCAGATCTGGAAAGAGAAATGTAAAGAAAAAAAAGTCTCGGAAGATGTTGTAATAAATAAGCAGATGGTACTCAGTTTTCTGATGCAGAAAAGCCAATTCTTTATTCACAAAGCTCATATTTATGGGAAATATCAGAAGGCACTGTGTTAAATCTAATTGGTCAGCAATACAGTGAAACTCAGTTCATTGATTGATAAGGGCTGTTGTATATGTCTGTCAAATTTTCTCTCTCTAGATATATTCACATATTTTCTTCACTGATTTTCATGGGACGGATTCATTATTTATACAGGTATAAACAAATTTTTCTTTCTAAGAATAGGTTGTTGTGTTCATTCTTATAATTTTGCTTTACAGGAACTTACAAGCTACTTCAAGCTTAGCTAGAGTAGCAGGGCCTAAACCGTATCTTATAAGGTCTTTCTTTTATAATACCTCTAATAACAGGAAGATGAATGACTTAAAAGAGAAAATATAAGAAAAATAACTTTTTACTTTTATAGTAGACAGTAATATTAGTTGGATGCACAAGAAGCAAGAGAAATGGTAGTGTTTCTGTAGAAAATATTAAAACTTTATTTTCCTCCTGGTCTCCTGGAAGAGAGATTGAGCAAATGTTTCATCTTAACACAGTGGAACTTCTATTTGTTTTAGGATTTAACAGTTCATGAAGACACTCAGTCATCTGGTGTGATGTTAGAAGATGTTTCTACAGATTCTGAGATGAACTCAATATATACAAGACAATGTTTCCAAGAAAAGTCCTCAGAAGCAGAAAGCTATGAAACTGAAAAGGGATTGTCAGATGTCTTGAAACAGGTTTCAGATTCCAATACAGGGTAAGATTATTTCTCTTTAATGGAAAGAAGGGATGGTTCAAAGCTATCAGTATCTCTAGGTATTATACCATTTTACATTCAACTCCAGCATTACAAACAAGTTTTATATAAAGACATATTTAATCAAGACAGTACTAGACTTTAACAAACAAAACCCTAAGAGCTTGAAAGCATTAAATTTACGTGCTGTTGGATGTTAATTTCATCTTTAGACTATTGGCCTAATTTTCTAAAAAATCCACTTTTCTAATGCTCAGTCTCTGTGATTGTCTTCTTTATGTTGATCTCCACAGTGCATTCCAGTGTGCTTCTATAAATGTTTGAGTACAGGGTCTGGTATCCTGTTAAAGGGTCTCTTACAAAAAAAGGTCAACCACAGGTATTGTGTAAGTCTGCTGGGTAGCTTTAAACGTGATTAGAGGAAGGTATTTGTAAAATGTGTATATCATGTTAAAATGTCTCAACTTGTCTTCTAGGTCTCAAGTGGAAGTTGCAGTTAACTTACCTTTGCTTACCTATTCATAAGATACAGAGGTTTTTGGGGATGATCACTGTGTTGTTCTTGGATCTTTTTCATGTCACTGATGTTGTTACTGCTCTGAGAGCTGTGTACAAGTATGCCATATTGTCCCATGCCTGTTTGTTGTTGTAGGGAATCTCATCCTCAGAAGGAAGACGAGAAAACTGCTGTATCATCAACTCAGCTACTCAGGACGCGATTCCAGAGACCAAAGCCAAATTTAAGAACAACTAGTAGAAAGGAAGTTCTAGATGTAAATAGCAAAGGTGCACCACAGAAAGATACCAACAAGGAAGGAAATTTGACACAGTGTGATAGTGAACGTAGCATCCCTCCTGACACAGATGTAAGGCTTTTGGTTTTTTCCTTTAGTTATATTTGAGCTTTTGGTTTTGTGAAATGAAATATTGATGATTCAAAAAAATACAAAGTTAACTTTTTGAAACACTTTTTTCAAAAGCTAAAATTTTCTTCATTAAAACTTGTGTACTTTTCACTTGGTCATATGTAAGGAGAAAAAGATGACTGAATCCCTTGTTATGTATCCAGATGTCTTTCTGACCCAAGGTGGCATTATAGAGTTGACAGAGGAGAAAAAAAGTATTAATAGAAGATGGCCCAGAAGAAATACAGATTTCAAGCTATTTTGTCTTAAATAAAAAAGTGTGTATTTGTCCTGGAAAGACTAGGAAATCATTAGTTAGCAGTTACAGAGGAGTTTTGTAGGAGAGTGCAAAAAGCTCTCTTGAGTTTTGCAGAGAGTGGTTAAGTACCAAACTTCATAGGCATCATAAAGTCTCCTTTTGGTTTATTATTACAGCTTTTTCTGGTTCTTTTGTTTATTTTTTCAGAAAGCAGGAAAAAGTGAAGTCTTAAATGCACTAGAATCCTTGGGAAAGGAGAAGTCACTTTGCTCTCAGGAGGTTTCTGAGAGGCCAAGTTGTAAGTCCCCAAAAACATTTTCAAAATCAGAGGATGGTCAACTGGAGTTCTGTCTACCTGAAATTAGCCAAGATGACATTTCTACTACTGTTGCAGGGTAAGGGCTTAGCTACTTTAGATTCTTGACTGTAACAATGAAAATATTTTACAAGGAAATCAGTGCGCCAATGGATTGCCATCTGGCAACTATAGTCTGATGAAAATACTGCACAAAATTTCCATTCTCATAGTTTAACGCTAGTGATACTACAATTTCAGTAGCTTCTATACTAAGCATGACTTCAATGAGCATTCACTTTGTAACTGTTTCATCATCTGAAAGACTGGATTCATTTTATGTAAAATGAAATGCTAGTTTGCTTATCAGAGAAACCATGTGAAAATTGCTTTGGTTTTATAGCAACAGGTAGTCAGTAAGTTAATACCCTCAGTGAGTTAGTTAATTCTGTTGTTGGAAATATTTAGAAGACCGATGCTTTGAAATTTTTGCTGGAAAAAATTGTCATTTGTAATTTAAACTTTTAGTTTAAATTACTGAACTTTTAGTTCACAAGATTTCTCTTAAAAACTCAATGTTTTTTGCATGTAACAATAGTGGACCTGTGTTTGTATTTGTAACATGCATTTGTACTAAGTTTTGGATTATTTTTTCTGTCTTAACTTTGCACTGATGACAAAAACAGCACTCAAGAAGAGCATCAACAAGCACCTCTTCCACCTATACAGCTAGCACAGAACAGAAGGTACAAGCCAAACTTGGTAAGAACTTTTGGAAAGAAGGAGTTACAAATATCAAAAAATGGGAGGAAGAAAAAGCCTGAAGCAGAGCAGAAAGATGGGTTTGACAATACTGTTACAGTAAGTCTTAATAAGAGTAAGGGCTTGCCTTCAAAGTTGGTTTGAAGTGCATGTTCATTTTTATGAAGTTAAATGAAAACATTGAAGTTGCATTGCCTGAAGCTGAGACAATATATTAAATGAAAAAAAATACCCAAGCCCTGGTAAGCCCAGGTATTGTAGGTATGAAATCACTGAGGTCTACAACTTGAAGTATTAATTTTTTTTTTACAAAGGATCTGCTTTTGACTGGATTGCATGATAGGAAAAAAAATACGCACATTTATACAAACTCTAGAATAAAAATGCATAAAAATTAGCTTTTTACTCATTTCATCTTTCCTGTTTGGATGAGTCAAGTGTTGAGCAATCTAGTATAATGTCTCACATCAAGGCAGAGGACAGCTATTTTTATGAAAAAAAGGGGTTTTAAAATGCAATAAGCTCTAACTGGGGTCATCACTACAGTACGTTATGCTCTTCTATTTCATACAAATAACTGACACTGTGTATCCCCACAGACACTTCACTAGGAACTGTAAAAGGTGTGGAAATCCTTGAAAGCCATTTACAGTATGATGTGTTCTCTGTAACCGTTTTGTGGGTTGCACATGAATCATGGAATGGAAGTAGGGATATCTGTGTAGACTTGCCTTAGATTTGGAATACAGCTAAACTTTGCAAGAGTGACTGATGTTTTGGAGTGGTTATAGCTGGTTTTGTTCTTGAGCCTATGAAAAGTACTTGTGTCCTGCATTTATCTCTGATCTCCCTTCGGTGCCATGGTTGGCTCACTCCTGGCTGAGATAGTTCCTTGTGGTTTAGCTTTGGCTGCTCTTAGACCTGTGGCCTGTGAACCATGCACATGCATTTGCTCTGTACTGGGCAAATCTGTAGAACCAAAGCAGGTCTGATGTTCCTCTTTACTAATCAAGCTGTCACAGGCCTGAGGTGGTAAAGGATATGTTTGAGTGGCTTCTTTGTGGAACCATTGTGGCAAATACAGACATAAAGCTTATTACGCCTTCTGGATCTTGAGGCTATGTTATTGTGGCATGGGTGTGTCTGTGCTGCCCTCTGCAGTGTCTGGTTTTCAGAGGTTTTCCATTTGCTGAACTATCTTGTTTCCACAGTGCTTCATGTATTAGGGAATTGATTGAATACTAAATAGATGAGTGTTTCCCACAATGCTTGGGTGCACATAGTATTTAAGAGCTTAACTCTAGGTATCCCAGGAGTATGAGGACTTCTGTTCCTTTTTGCATATAAATTGAATTGTGATGATTCTTACCTTTATTCCAGTTGGGAAAATAGCATAATTTCTATTTTTGTATATAAAATATATGTTTGTTTTAGAAGCTTACATACTTTTCTTCATATTTTCTATGTATTTTTCTTAATTTTTCTTTTATTGTAAATTAAAGGATGAAAATGAAGCTGTATTGTATCAAGAAGATGTATTGAGCAAAGAGGAACAGGAACAGCAAGAGGTACCTCAGGTGCTCTCTATCTCTGAAACCTTATTGTCTGAACAAAGCAGGTGAGATTTGAGTTTACCAAAATTGTATTTGAAAAGCTTTTGCCTGTGCATAATGAGATACCTTTGCAAACGGAAATTCTTCTCTTCCTTGTCTTTTGTCTTCCTACAGTATTTCATTTTCAGTGCCTACAAACAGCTTCTTCCAGTGTTTTCAGAGCACATTTTTCTAACTGCACTCCTTGTCTTTGTTTATCTGATACATACTTGATCTGTAAGAGATCATTGCTTTTCTTGACCAAGGTTTTTTATTACTGGGTCTGTATTTGCTTAAGTAGCGATCACACATGTAAGATACATAACGTACAAATTTTGCAAAATGTCAGAGACTTGACTTTCATTGATCCATGTATGTGCTCTTCTATTTTACTGCCACTGTTGTTAAAATAAGATCTTAAGTGTGTGTTAGACTGCTGATACTTTGATGTTGGTATCGTTAGCAACGCAACTTGTTTTTTATGTTAAAAATGCCTTGACAAGACATTTTGTTATTTCTGCTCCAAAGTTAACCATAAATGAGAAATATATTTGAATATATAATTTTATTGATCTTAAACAAAGCAGTCTGTTAGTCTCTTGTGTAAGTGTTGATTTAAAACTTAAGTGCAGAAGTGCTTTTTTTCTCTCCCAGCCAAAGTCAGGTATGGTTTTTCTGTTTCTGTTTGTTTGCTTTAAATTCAGCAGTACTGAAAAAATTACCTCCCAAGAAGGCGAGCTGAGTGCTCTGAAGCCAGGACAATTTGTAAGAATTGAGTCTCCAAGAACTAGACCAAACCTAGAAAGAACATACAGCGAAAAAGGATCTCCAGTAGTACAAAAACTTGCTGCCCCAGATGAAGAAGAAATAAATCAAGGGGAGAATATGCATATGGCAGAAGAATCTGAAAACCCTCTCTCCTCAAAAGTGAGATTTTCTTCATTTATTTCCAACTACACTTTCTGATGCTTGATTCCTCACTAGCTGTTTTTAAGACATCTAAATAAGCTGTTGTAAATGTATTAATTAATTTCAGCCTAGTAAGAATTCTTGTTCAGTATTTGCATGCTATTAGAGGGTTTTCCAAAATCCTGTTAGTGACACATTGATAAGACATATAAAGACTTCACTTGAACTTTGACATTTCAGTTGTATTCATAATACGTTATTAGTTACTTGAATGCTGTGTTTCTGATGCTGGGTTTCTTCTGAGCTCCTTGGTGGCTTCTCATGAAGGAGTATATTGGTTGCAGTATCTGTTTTTATTAGCTAAATGCCTTTGTAGAGGAGCAAGGAACAGTGATGGTGCCATAAACTACTTGGGAGTTTTTAAATGAAGTTTCATCTCAGATTAACAACTTGATCATAATTTGCAATACTTTATTTTACAGGTGATATATTTTGTGCTAATATTGTTGTTCTTTTTTTCTCAACTCAAAGGATGACATGGAGGTGTTGCTTGTGGGAAGCCTAAGCAAGGATGACAATCTAAATGTAAATTCAAGAGGCATGACATCAAGAATGCTTTGTTCTTCTAAAAAATCACCAAATTGCAGCAGCAGAAGAGAGCTGGAGGAGTGTCTATCTGCAGATGGTATAGGAAGCATTCAGGATACCACAGAAAGGTAAAGTTACCTGTTGGCAAAGTAAAAAAATCTCTCATTTTGGTTTTAGCTGGGGTAGACTTTATCTTCTTCGTAGTAGCTGGTACAGTGCTGCATTTTGGATTCAATGTGAGAATAGCATTGATAACACAGTGGCATTTTAGTTGTCATTGAGCAGTACTTACCTTGAGTTGAGGACTTTTCAGTGTCTCAGGGTCTGCCAGTGAGCAGGTACACAAGCAGCTGAGAGGGAGCACAGCCAGGACGGCTGATCTGAACTGGCCAAAAGGATATTCCATACCATGGAATGTCATGCTCAGTCTATAAACTAGAGGGACCTGGCCAGGGGCTGCAGAACACTGTTTGGGGATGAACTGGGCATCAGTTAGCAAGCAGTGAGCAGTTGTATATCACTTGTTTCCCTTGTGTTTTTATTCCCCTCTCTCTGTGTGTGTCTGCTTCTTCTTTTCATTATTTTATATTTTACTTTGTTTTGGTTATTATACTGTTCTTATCTAAACCCACAAGGTTTACCTTTTCCTTCCAGTTCTCCTCCTGCCAGGGGTTTCAGGGCTGACCGACTGCATGGCACTTACTTATCAGTTGGGGTTAAGCCGTGACAGTACTTTAAAAATTCTGTGCATTTGTCCAATTGTTTTCATACAGCACTTGCTTTTGGAAGCACAAGCTCTGAGCTGTACTAGTTGTTATCTACTGTGTGCTGTGAAAGTCACTAAGTGGCATTCTTAAGTAATATAAGAGTTTTAACAGAATTAGGCGATTTTTTTCAAGGCTGTTTGCCTTTTTAGAAGGTGCTTCATGGGTTAGCGTAGAAACAAGTAATCAGGGTTTAGCTGTATGAATTTATCACTTATAAATTCCTAGGGTACAATGCACCATGAATGTGGACCAGAGACTGAGCAGTGCCATTTGCACTCCCTTATAATTGAGAAGTGGCTAGAAGACAGCAAGCTCATTTTATGTTTCTGTAGGATATATTCTGAGTCTCTTCAATTTTTCCTTCCAGTAGGAGAACTTCCTGTAATGATGCGTATTATGTACATGCAGTATGAGGCAGACGGTGCCACTTCTATGGGACAGCTCTGCATTATGTTATAAGCTACCTTTGCTCAGTCTTACCTTACAGAGGGCAGCCACAAAATGTATTTTACAATTTTGCTGTTTTCTGAAATTAACTTTGGTTTGCATCTGTCTCTGAAACTCTAAAACTGTTTAAAATCTCTTCCATGAATTATGGTGAAATCATGTCCCAGAGTCTTTGTGCTAACAAAACAAGGCTCTTACTTGACAGTCTTGTCTTCTATGATGCTGGACTTTCACAGACTCACAGAATAATTGAAGGTGGAAGGGGCTGCTAAAAATCTTCTGGTCTGACCCCCTAGTCAAGGCACCTGGAGCTGGTTGCCCAATACTGTGTCCAGACAGCTTCTGAACTTTGCCAAGGATGGAGACTCCACAGTCTCTCTGGGCAGCCTGCGCCAGTGCTTGGTAACCCTCACAGCGAAACAGGATTTCCTGGTGCTCAGAAGGAACCTCCTGTCTTGCATTGTTTGCCCGTTGTCCCTTGTCCTGTCACTGGGCACCCCTGGAAAGAGCCTGGCTCTGTCCTATTTGCACCCTCCCCTGGGGTCTTTGTGGAACTGTTGGAGAGATCCCCCTGAGCTTTCCCTCCAGGCTGAACAGTTCCTGCTCCTTCAGCTTTTTGTCACAGGAGAGATGCTTCCACCCCTTTACCATCTGTGTGACCCTTTGAGGGGCTGTTCCAGTGTGTCCAGGTCTCTCCTACCAGGGAGCCCAGGACTGGTCAGTCCTCCAGGCGTGGCTTCTTCAGTGACGCTGAGTAAGGGGCAAGGATCTCCTCCTTCGGCCTGCCGGGAACGCTTCTCCTGCTGCAGCCCAGGTCACCGTGAGCTGTTTGTGCAGCCACAGCACCTTCTTGGTTCACGTTCAACTCGGAGACCGCCAGGACGGCTGGGTTCTTTTCCACAAAGCTGCTTTCCACCTGGGTGGCTTGCAGCACACGCTGGTGCCTTGGGTTGTTCCTCCCCTGCTGCAGGACTTTGCACCTCCCCTTGCTGAACTTCCTGAGGTTCCCGTCAGCCCACTTCTCCAGCTTCTTCAGGTTCCTTTGGAGCCCAGTACAACATTTGAGTGTCCCTGTCTTTGGGAAGCAATTTCTTCTAGATCTGCCTAATCTGTAAACTTGCTGACGTTACACACTGCTCCATCATTGAGATTATTTGTGGAGGTACTGGACAGGAGTCGATACAGTATTGACCCATGGGGCACACTGTTGGTCATTGGTCTCTAACTGGTCACTGATTACAAACCTCAGAACCTGACAACTCAGTTTTTAATGTACTTCCCGTCCATACGTCATCAGCTCCCTTATCAGCATGTTAGAAGAGATAGTGGTCAACAGTGTTACAGACCTTACTGGAGTCCAGGCAGACACTATTTACTGGTCTCCCTTAATTTATCGAGCCAGTCATTTCATTGGAAGATATTACCAAGTTGATTAAACATAACTTCTACTTTACGAATCCATGCTGACTACTCCAAATTAGGTTGTTTTTCATGTGTCTGGAAAAAGTTTCCAGCTTTAGTTGCTCCATCACTTTCCCAGGGACTGAGATGAGGCTGACTATACTTTATTTTTCTGTATTACTCTTACTCCCTTTTTCTCAAGTCTTGAGTTTGGAAGGCCAGGATTTCTGTCTCACTGATCTGAATGTGTTTAAACAGATGTAAGAACTGTATCCTTCTGGAAATTAGTAGAACCTTGATCACTGCAGTTAGTGAATATAATGTTCCTATGGCTGCTTAATTTTGGAGACCTGTGTTGGTATAGCTGACATTTTCCAATCACTCTGACTTACGTTGTTTTCCTTCCAAAAATCTTTCCCAGAAGTAATCAGGAATGTCCACTGCTGCAGACGAATTATCTCCTTCATGCAGTGGTTTTTTTTCTTCCTTTATGTTTTTTTTACATGTAGCCAATAAAGAAAATAAAAATTCAAAACATAAATTCATTTCTAGTAAGAAGTACTAAATATCTGATAGTAAACCAGGCTTGTAGAGTGTACTCTGTAGTTCTTCAGAAGTAAAAGTTGAAACATATTTTTGTAGGTCCAATGATAAATTGAATTCTGGAGAAGAAAGTGAACAGAGAGCAAGAGAACCCTATTGGAACCCAAGGCCAGACCTAATGAGACTTACTAGGAAAAGAGATTATCCTGAAGAGTGTGAAAACAGAGAAGAGGACAACACTGAGGGAAATGAAAAAGAGTTTTTGGTGTTATTAAAACCAGGTGTATCAGGGGTAAGTGCTGATCATGTATTTTGAGCCAGTTATACCTCAGTCCTGTTGCCCAAGTTCTTAGAAAGCTGGCACAGAAATCCAGTATAAGGGGAGAAAGGTTAATGTGATTATTTGATTTTTTAAAAAAATTCACTATTGGAAACTATGCTGAATAAAGGGACTTAGAATTTAAAAACTGTGGAAATACTTAATATACACTGTTGTCTTAAGTTCTGTGGTTTCTATGATCAGAAATTTGAATTATAATAAATACATGCTAACATAGTTAAAAAATAATTTACTGTTTGTTATTGATCAAACAATGGAAAATAAGGCAGTTAGTTAACTTCAGATACTACCTAAAATCTGTGTTAGTATACTTAGAAATTAAAACGATAATGAATAAAGTTCAGACCTTCTTAAATTTGCTCAGCAGGCCTAACTTAGTCCAGACTACTTCCATCTGTGTCTGATGCTGTGATAACTGAGTCAAGTTTGTCTGGTGTTCCCTATTTTCTATATGGATGACTAAAAACTTGTAGTTAAAATACTATTTTAGCCAAGTTTCCATAGCTGACAGAACTGTGGTTGCTGATGTTTGTCTGTATATAATAATAATGTTTAATAATATTTAAATGCTTTTATATAAAATATGTTAGTTTTTTCTTGTTTCCAAGGCAGAAAAAAAATTTGTTCCTGCAAATTGTTCTTTAAATTAATAGGTAATTTTAGAAAATGATTCATCTTTCCAGCTTTTAAAGAGTTGTTGCTCTTGATAAATTGATCATGGTCTTGCCCTGTTAACTACCAGCAGCACTGGGAATTCAGCCATCATAGATAATACCAGTTAATGATACCTCTGCTATAGAGGCCAAAATTAAAGACAATGAAGAAGAATATGCTAAGTTATCAAACATGACAGCCGGGCATGTTCTCAAGATCCTCAAATGAAGTTCTTTAAGTTACCAAAACTGTAACCAAATGTGTGGCAGTCAGTATGGTAATAATTTTCTCCTCTCTTCAGCAAAACTCCAGTAATACAGTGGAAGTTGGATCCTTCTCAGAAGCTACAAGGAAATGCAATTTTGCAGAGAATGTTGAAGAAACATCTTGTAAGAGAATGAGACAGGACATTATGCTTCAGTGTCCAGGGATATCATCAGAGAGTCAAGTAGAACAAGATAATGATTCTCAGCTTTCTACCTCACAGGAAAAGCATTCAGTCAATCTCACAAGGTAAAACAACTGCAAACAACTGTTCTGCTTTGTAAACCAAACTCAGTTGATTGATAATTATTTGCCGTAGTTCTGCCATATGTTATGTGAGTGCATGCAGCATGTCAGTTTTTGTGTCTTAAACCTGAACTTGGCAGATGTGTGCAGATACTCCTTTGTCTCTTACTCTGCCTGTATTCTCATAAAATGAACACAGCTAGCACTCTCACCAATCCATCCCATGGTTTCAACAGCAATTCCTGATTTTATAGAGGAGGACTTGAGAGTGCCCATATATGGGGGCACAGGGAAGAGGGAACCTAAAGAGAAGCTTTGTACTAGAAGTGCACTCTGCTGCCATTTGCTTCCACTCCCCATCTCTTTACCAAGGAGGATGTTTTGGGGGGAAGTTTGTCATTACTTTTGATACTCAAAGTGGTTGTGCCCATGATTTTGAGGAAGGAAACTGTAGGTAACTTACCATTGAAGAGAATGCTGTCTGAGAAACCAAAGCAGATGAGTAGTTATCATCTAACACTTTCAGTTTGTAAAAAGTAGCCTGATCAATTAAGTATCATTGTTTGAGGCTTCTAGTGTAGCTTTAGCAAAAGACAACTGAAGTGTTCCTATGGCTTACAAAGTATGGCACTTCCACATCCCTCAAAATTAAAATGACTTCATATTTTTCTAATCAAAGAATTGTGTATCTTGCAAGTTTAATTGTGAAGATTTCTAGCATTCTGAAACTGCTTAATACACGTTTGCAGTCAGTACCTTATGTACACAGGAAGAAATTAAATTTCTGATTAAATGCTTATTTGTCACTATTAAGTAAATAGTTTGCATTGTTGGTCACAATGATAACTTTTTTTTTTTAATTGAGTTTATTTTGATTTGTAGTATCCTTCTCTTTGAAAGGTCTTGGATTTCATTGTTTTTGTTCTGTACTTTAGAAGACAGTTCAGGAGATCATCAAAACAGACAGCACTGCCAGAACATGTGTTGAAGCCAACAACTGCTACTTCTTCTGCCTCTGAATGTGAGGCTGATTGCAGTGAAAAGGGGAGTCAAAGGCAAGAAGCTAAACTGAGAGTTACCAGAGAGAAAAGTTTGAAAACTACACAGAGAAGAAAATCTGGGAAGGAACCCAGAAGTTCAAAGATAACCTTTGTCACCCTTCGGGCTTCTCAAGAGGAGGAGGACGAGGAGCCAGACAACTTTGAGCTTGATGATGAAGAAGAATGCTTTGCATCAGAGGAAGTAAACAAGGCTCCAGTGTTTGTTCCTATAGGTCTTCGATCTCCAAAACCAATTCCTGTGCAGATACAGGAAACCATGGAAGAGGTATTGTGTAGCTGGGTTCTGCATCTGCAATTTTGTTGATTGTTTTAAAAATATTTTATTCTAATTGTATCTCTGAGTATTTGGGTTTTATCTGAGCTCAAGTTAAGAATGATGTTGAGAGTAGTAGGGGATGTTGCTTGGCACATACACTTGGTTTTGAACTTGATACTGTGTCAGCCTAAGATCCAGTTATGTAATTATGTTTACAAAGTGTATATAGGTCTGCAGGGTACTCACCAGCTTGTTTATTGGGATTGAATATAGGCCCAGACTCGATGCTCATCCATGTGTTTTGAGGCTCAAGATGGATCAAATGGAGCACTTCAATTTCATATTTGAATGTTAGGAAATGAGGGTGTGAGGAAAATGTTTCTGCATGTCATGTCCCCCTTGCCAAGGAACTTTTAACTGTCAGGTAGGCTGACCTGACCAGCAGCCAGACACACACATCTGCTTGCTCACTTCCTTTTCCTGTGGGACAAGGAGAAATTAGAAGGAGGGCAAGAAGATTTCTCTTTTGATATAAAGACAGTTACATACATTAAGGAAAATCTGTGTATAAATGAAAAGCAAAATAAGAAATTTGTTTGCTGCTTTCCATTGTCAGGTTACTTCCTGGAAATCAGAGTCTCAGTCTGTGTAAGAGTAACTTTGGAAGGAAAATGCCCTAACCACAAATGGCCTCCTCCCTCCTTTCCCTGAGCTTTTATTGCTGAATGTGTCATCATATGATACTGAATTCCCCTTTGATCAGTTTGGGTCAGCTGTCCTAGCTCTGTACTCTCCTGACCTCTCGCTTACCCCGGCCTCCTTGCTGGGTAAAAGAATAGGAAAAAGTTTTGACATTGTGCAGGAATAGCAAAAACACTGGTGTGTTACCAACACTCTTGTAGTTACAAATCCAAGAGACAGCACTATGTGGGCTGTTATGAAGAAAATTAACTTCATCCCAGCCATGCCCAGTACAATCTTCGCCCTTTATTTCATACCATTTGTATCATGCTAAGGTCTTATACTATCCAGTACAAGACATTTTTCTGTTTTTTCCCTGTCATCGCTACTTTCCATTTACGTCAGTGCTTTTTGCTTTCTACTGCTTTTTTGCTTACTACTACTGCTAGTCCTCTTCCTCTCTTTGCCGGTTGAAATCCTGCTTTTTATTGTCTCCTGAATTAATCACACTGTTTCTTTCTCCAGGTGAAACAGCAGAATAATTTAAAGCTCAGTCAAAACACCAAGGGATGTCTAGAACAATAATGGGCAGCAAAGTTGCTGCATGGAAACTTTTGCTGAATCCTTGATTTCAGTGATGTGGAATATATATTATGTGTGGGGATTACAATCAAGTTGCTTAGTTTAACACTTAGGAGAAATGAGTACTAGTGAGGGATGTGCTTAGATACCTGAAGGACCCAGCTGTTGTAAAATTTAAATAGGTGAGTCAAAAGTCTGTAAAGTGGAAGCCTTTGAGAGCAGCCCAGATTGAGCAGTGTTTTCTGTGAGAACTTCCCTGGAAATATCATAAACTTTCTGTCAAATTTCAAGTCCTCATTTCTGAAAATGACAAATGTCTGAAGTTCTCAGTGAAAATACAGTGCTGAAGAAGATTTAAAAAAATAGGTTAAATGGTGAGTGGGTGTGTTTCTATGTCCCCATGTCTATTCCCTACCTTGCTTTGGAAATAAGTCTGAACTGTTTTTCTGTCCTGAAGACTTTGAGGTAAACAGTCACTATAAAAGATCTCAGCTGCATAACTTAGTTTGGTGGAGAAATGAGTGACTAGAAACAAGGCCTTAGGTTGTCTCATGCTTCCACTTAGCTACAGGTAGTGGTACCTGTTCTTCTTCCTGTTGATACCACTGCTTCCTTCTCAAATCAGAATGTACGATTTTTGCCAAGGATCCCTCTAGATGTTGAACATCTGTTAAATATATGAGGTTTATAAAAAATTGCACCTGACAGATTTTCTTTTGCATTTGATGAACTAAAATACCTGTAAAATTACTTCTACAGCTCGAAATATCTGTGAATATCCCAGATGTGCAGGTGGCTACTGATGCTGGAAGTCTTTCTTGTGCTTCTCTCCAACCAGTAGTACAGAGGGAAGAAAAAGTAAGCACCTCAACAGCTGTAAGAATGTCTTTTGTTTGTTTCATTGGTCATACAAAGCTATTTCAGCAGTCTCTTGTTGCCATGTGTGAATGTAACTGTAGCTTATTAGACTGCTACCTGTCCCACACAGATGTGAGGCACAGCTGTGGTAAAACTATGTTAGTAAATATTGTTAGCCTTAAAACTGGGGTAACTTGTGGGCACAGAATTTACTTGTAAGCATTAAATAAAAATTATAGAGTAATTTTATATAGAACTTTGATACTGTTTTTCTTTGTATTTAAGGAAGCAGCCATACATGAGAATCCAGATGTGGACAAAGGTAGATATAAAACATGTATTTCCTGCTACCAATAGATACATTTCCCCCTTTCTTAAAATATGCTTCCAAAGGTGACACCATCTTGGCTGACAGGCTCAGCTGTATTGTGCAGTGGGTCAGCTGGAGCTGGCTGTGTCCAGGGCAGGCCCCCACTGCCAACACCTTGCCACCTGGATCCAGTACACCATTAAAGGGAGTCATGTTGTTGCTCAGTGTTTTAACAGTAGTTTGAACTTGCTGGATGAGAACGGCTGCTTGTCTACAAGCATTTTGATCCATAAATAAGGTCAATTTTAAAAAATACATACTTCACTGTATTGGTGGTAGTGTCAAATAATTTTTGAATATGGGTAAGTGGATTTCTGGTTAATGTGCTTGGGACTTCTAACATGTGTGAACAACTTCACAGGAATTAATGATGGAAGCACTGAAGCCGCTATGACTTTACTTGCAATGGGTGATCCAAATTTCCAGTTAAAAACTAGCACTGAAGGTATGATCTAATTTATGGGACAAAGCCTTGCTTTCGTGCTTTCTGGGTCCACCTAAGGAGGGATGGAGCAGCGGCTGCAAAGCTCTTCCACATGCTGCTGCATAACACGAAGCCAAGAATCCTTTATGCTTTTAGTCCTGTTGTATGGTAACACATAGTGAGTACAGGCAATGCGGGTTGGCTGGAAAGAGGCAGTCACCCTAGTGAATACTGTCAAGTCTCTATCACTGCTAGAAAGTTGTTTCTGTGATCTGTTTTAGGAAGCATATGTTTGAATTGATCTGGGCGCATAAACTGGACAAAAGAAAGGGATCAAGCTTAAATGACTGTAACTTTCAGTGATCTTTTCAGACCTTTAATGTGAAGCATAGCCTTTTCATCCTTATTAGCTACAACCTAAAATTACCTGTGTTTTTTATAGATTTTGTGTAGCATTTATTATTTGCTTTCATTCGCTGAACGTTAGTTTTTGTGTTTTTACCACAAAAAAGTGTTCTCTTAGAACTGTATTTATCTGGGATTTGAATTTGTGTCTTTGGAGAATACAAACTTTGTTAAATGAGGCTTGGAGTTGTATAGCTTTATATACATGCCAAACCTGAGTGTTTTAAATGAAGTTTTCGCATTTTGTTTATTGTTACAACCAGAACAGACATATGTGTCACCTGCTCAAGATGACTTGGACACAGCTGATACCCATGTAATTCACACGTACTCCAAAGAAAATAGAACTTCTAGTCAGTATTCGCTTGCTTTGGACACTTCTATCAAGGAATTGCTGCCTTCTGAGGATGGAAACAACATCAGTGTAGAGCATCAAATCACTGGCACAAGAACAGGTGTAGAAGAATATTCAGAGACAGATGCTTCTGATACCAGGTTAAATTACTACTTCATTTTCGTTAATGAGGGAGATCCTCTGGCACTGCTTACTTTTGCTAGGTTCTTTCCGGCATTTTAATTGATTTGCAAGCAGTCTTGTTTTAGTTAAGGTTTTTCAGTTTACATAATTTAGTATGTAATCTGCAAAAACTCATCTCTTTCTTACTACTTTCATGAAGTGTTTGTATGTAATTTTGGGTATCTACAACTAGTTTTTCTCTCATGAAATAAGGTTTACCTGGAGAAGGGGGAGAGAAAAAAAATGCTAACTAATGATGTACTGGATCACTGTTAATTATCAAGCTCATTTTTGCAAAGTTCTCTACAGCTAAAAAGACCAAGGCAAATTGCTTAAGTGTCACTGCTACTGTGGGGTGTAGATCAAAGATTTAGAGCAAAGGGATGGCAAGAAATCAGTTATCTTCCATCATTATGGTTTTTAGTGATTGATCTTTTATAATTTTGCATTTGTGAATTACAAGACAGCTTAATGGGACACTTTTCCAGAGAAACATCTGCTGGTGGTCGTGTATTATTTTAAACACTATTTAACTTGTTGATTGCTTGAACAAATTATGAGATTGTGCTCTCTGAAAAATCATAATGCAAGATAATTTATTTTGCATCCAGTTTAATTATATTATTAAACCAGGACTTACTACCATGTCATGTGTATTAGATACTCTCCTGTTGTTTAAACATTTCAATTTTTAAAAAATTCCTTTACATTAGAAACATACCTAGGTTACAGCATACCTGTCTGTTTGAATTCACAGATGATTTTTGGGTTTTTTTATCCTGCCAGATAGTTTTCTGTCTTCTCTGCCAGTTGCAGCCTGCATTTCAAGTCTTCATTGTCTGATCTGCGCCATATCTCTCATATCTTCTCTTCACTAACTGTCAAAAAGCAAGGACTCTATTGAAGACATTTTTGCTTTTACTTGCAGTGGTAGCTCTCTGCCTGTGGTGAATAGTATGAGACTGACAGGAGACGGACACCTGGAGCCTGAGTCAACCTCTGGAATATCAAGGTCCAATGAAAACTTAATTCAGGAGATACTTAATGCAAATTTACTTGTGGAACAACTAGAGCAAATTCAAACTGGTAAGCCTGTTTCTTATCCTAGGGCTCTAAAATGGTTATTCAATAGATTCACACCTATTCATGAAATCAAACAAAGCTGAAAGTCTTCACTTTCTGTTGATGTTCACAGATAATACATTGCCATTGTAATGTAGGGTACCCATTTGTGATGTAGTTTTATCATAAGTATTCCTTTCAGTATAAAAACAAATGAAATTTGAGTAGCAGGTTTTTTCTGCAGGTATTAAATTACCTGGAAAGCACTTAAATTACTGGACTGTCAATTACAGAAATACAGTCTAATACAATGTATTTTTTTCTATTATTACTGTCTTTTCCTTCCATTACAAGTAGAAGAGGAGATAGAAAGAACTGGTTTTCTATTCTTAAAGCAGTTACAGAAAAGGTAGTCTTCAAAATCTTAATTGTCTTCATACCGCCAGCAAAATAGGAAAGGCAAGATGAGATATGTGTATGTACCTTATTTATACAAGACACAAGTATACATGTGCACATTCATGTGTATGTGTCTATATAAACATACTACAAAACTTTAATATAAACAAGATCATATGTAAAAAGTAATACAAATATGTATATACGCCCATGGACTGAAAATACATTATTTTAATTTTTATTCTGATAAAACTAAGATCCTACAACCCTGAGTGGTAATGCAGAAATTCAGAAGGTGGAACCACAACCAGTCAGACCAGCTGCAGATGATTCTTCAGTTCTTCATGACTTTGCAACTGGAAGTATGGAACTTACCAAGCAAGTAGACAAAACTGAGAGGTAGGAAGACTCATCATTTAACACTGACTTTATTCCTACTGTGTCTTAAAATATGCAGCTGAAGTTCAGGTGTAGTATGCAACTGTAATGGAAACAGTGTGCTCACAGACACTGTGTATGTTTATACAGATAGTGTACAGTTTAGACATCAGCTTTTTCTCCCTTGCATATCATGCTACAACTTTTGGAGATAGAACATTAACTTTTGTTTACTATTTCAGAACTTAGTAATTACCTTGCTGCTCAATTGTCTTTCATGACACTGCAAGGAAATGCTAAGGAGTTGATTCATTTAGAAATGTTAATGAGCTTGTAAGGCTTCCTGCTTGGTTGTACTTTCAGTAGGAGTGTCTCCCTTAGTGGAGTTACAGAGGCCTTTCTGTGAAATTCTTCATGTAGATTTGGCCTAAGATCATGCATTCTGTTTAGTACAATAATGTAGTTTTTAAACAGGTGCTTTTTTAATATGAATATGGTTCATATTAAATACATTGTAACATGGAATTTAGTGTTTGCACAGGTCATCTTCATTTGGTTACAAATTAACTAGATATATACCTTGCAGAACAGAAAAGCAGATAAGAGATGCTTGTGGAAATTCAAGAGATTTAAGACATCTAACTGCATCACCAAAACTTGAAAAATCACACCTTGGACTAGAAGACTGCCCAGATCCAAGTTCTGTGGATGAATTGTCTGAGCAAAGTCATTGTTCTCTTGAGCACCATATAGGTACAGTCAGCTTCACTCAGGTAAAGAACAAGAACTTAATTACAGTCCAGAAGTGCCCAGATTTTGAAATTCTGTAAAGAAAGAGGTTTTCAGTGCAAATGTACCCACCAGTTCTAAAGACCTGGTACTTCAGCTGGTAAATGAAACTTGATTTTTCACAAGGCCATATCCAAACAATCTTTCAGACAAACTTAATATTTGCAAACTCTGTTTAGAACATTTCAGTAATAAGTGATACACATTAGCAAAATCGTGAGAAATTTTTAAAAAGTCTTGATGGAAGAAGTTACTGAGGATTTGTGTATCCATTCAGTGTGACTTCTTACTGTTATGTTTGTTTATATTAAAATGAAGTTAAAATGTTACTGCTTGGATGGAGAATGTTCATTGTCACCCATTTGTTTTGTTTAAAACAAACTGCATCCTTTGTCATGCTCTTTCTCATTTATTAAAAAAAAAAAATTAAGAGCTTTACATGCATCTTATTACATGATACAAATCTTGCATATTTTTACGTATATCTATATAATCTATATCATCATGTAGGTTGTCATGGACAAACAATATGTCTTTCACACCCATTTCTTTGCAGTGGTTTGTGTTTCTGTGTTCTAGCATAAATGAGAGTTACCTTACTTCTTCATAAGTGAAATGTTCATTTGCAGTTCCCTCAGGGTTTTTAGTGCTTTAGATCAGTGAGCATGTAGTTAGCAGTGGAACAGCTGATGCACAGAAGCTTGTTTCCTGGGTGCAGCAGGTTGCTGTGTCAAGGCTGATTTCATATTAGGACAACGCACAAGAATGATGTTGCTCTTACAGGCCTGGCAGAGAGTATGAGAAAAGGCAGCTTGCAGTAGATTATTCCTGGTTTTAGCAAAGGAACAAGCCGTAGAAGGGAAGGAATAGATGAACTGTAGAGCTTGGTGTTTTTCTTTGGCACTCAGTGGTTTGTTAAGGGTTGTAGGAATCTGCTTTCTTAGTGCCACTGAACAATTTATCATGTGAGTCACCTCTGACAGAGTTGTGCTGTAGGAAGTATAAATTTATTTTGACAAACCATCAATACAGACAACAAGCTGCACATAAATTATATATTTCCCCAGTGTTTCTTGTCCTTGTTAGGCTAATACCCTTCAGCCTAGAACAGCTAGAAGTGAAAACTGACAAATGAAATAATGATAATGTGATTGGATTTTTTGGCTCTTTAGCATTTGACATGGTTTGTTTCTTCCTGTTTCCTAGAGTAATTTCCCAGATTTATTAAGTCATTTTATTTCAACTGTGTTGTTTCTAGAATGAAGCTTGTAATCAGGATGCTCAACAACATTGCGTAAGCAGCACAGAAGAAACTTCAGGTATAATGTGCTAATATTCAAAATTAGCAAAAGCCCACATTTGTGTATCTTGTGGTTACTAAAAGCTGAATTAAAACCCTAAAATTTTCATTTAAAAGAAATCAAAATTTTCATTGACATGATTAATCAATCTATTCCACTAACACAAATAATGATCCACAGCATAGTGACATTCCCCTCCCTAGCCTCTTGTCTTTGCATTTCATTAACAGAAACTAGACTTGGAAACTATTTGAATAGCCCTTCATTAAGTTTAAATATCAGTGGATGGGAAACTTGTTCTCTTTGCCCTGTTGTGAGCTCCTGCTGCTTACTTTGTGATAGGTATAGCAGTTTTTAGAGCCCTTTATGCATCTCTGACTCACCCATCAAAAACTGAACAACACAGAGGGAGAGAGATTGTGTAGTTTTCCACTGGTTTAGTGAGCTATAGTTGCTCATGAAGTTATCAAGTGAATGCTGTTGTCAGAGTTGTGTGAGTAGGAGGGCTGTACTGTGCAAGTGTGAAGCAGGAGGGAAAGAAGAGGAGGAGAAGTCTTAAGACAATCAAACTTCCTTCTTGAGCTGTACTGAGTTGACAGATTAATGCCTATCTGATCAGGTGTGATAAAAGTTACAGGTGTCTGCTCTTCCCTAGAAAAAATTGAAATGGTTGATTTGGAACCACGACTTGTCTAACATATGGGATAGTCACAGTGACAGAAGCCCAGAATACTTACTTTACATGGAAACTGCAGTCTAAACCTGTAACTCATGAGCTTGTGCCAAAGATTGGGCTTATACTTCTTAGACATCTGTTGCGATGCTCTATTATTGCAACAATCTTGAGATGAAGCATCTTAAACCATGTTTAATTAGATGAAGAATCCAAGCAAATTGGGGTTGGAATAAAAGCTTTACATCATTGACAGCTGTCTTAAATAATGGAGTACCATTGTTGTTTTCTATCTTTTGAAAATTTTACAAATGTTTGTTTCTTAAATTCTAACAGATGGCAGCTGGCAGTTATCTATTAATGTCTGTTTGTTGATTAAATTATCTATATTTTTCATCAATTAAATTCAGGACTGTGCTTCCCAAATCCTAATCTGCAGTGAGGAGAAAAATCCTGTGCTTACCTTCAAAATAGCAGACATCTGCCATTTAAAGAAGAAACCTTAATACCTGAGAGTTGCAATTAAAGAGAGAGGGCCATTTGACCACCATGACATAAGTTTAATAAAACTGCAAATTGCTGTTTAATGCTAGAACATCTATTTAAAATCATAATTATTGGGCATTTTTAATATTCCTCATTCTGAATGGTGATCAGGATTCCTCTGCAGTGAATAAGCACCTAGGAGATGATGATGTATATCTCATCTGAAAAGACAGGAAGTTTATTGTTTCAAGAATATGCCCAATGCCTTTTTCCATGGATAAATGAGTGCCTAAAATTTCAGTACTCCATGTAGGGAGGACATGAAGAGAACAGCATAATTTCATATTTGATTAATAGTTTTTTGTTATTTATTTCCCTGAAAAAATTATAGTAGTGAATGATGATCATAGATGTCCAGTGGAAGAACAGACATTCATTTTAACGTTGGTGGAAATCCCAGCTGACTCAAAAGCATTTGATGCATCTGTTATGGTGGAACAAACTTCAGAACCAGTACTACCAGCCCCAATACTTATCAGCTCAATAAATGCAAGTGAAACAACTGTGACTGAAGTGGAGAGGTAAATGGCTTTATTTTTTGTCGAAGTGAAACACTTCTTGTGTACCTGGATTGTTCTTTGAATGTGCAGTACAGATTAGAACTTCTTAAAAGAAGAAATGTAAGAGGAAGTAATTTTTACAGACTGGTTAGAGAGTTAAGAAAGTAAAAATTAGGGCTCTAATCGGATTTGAGGAAGATTCTATAGGTGTTTCAAATTTAGTGTTTTAGTTAGCTGGGATTTTAGTGTCACCTTAATTCTACCTTACCCTTTAGAGTAAGTCTTCCTTTTTAGCAGAAGTCATTTGTCCAGCTTGAGCCTTATTTTGCTTTATGGATACTTACTTCAAATGCAAAGCAATTGAAATGAAAAAAGCTAAGCATGTTTGCATTTTTACAGTACTTTAACAGCTTTGTAGAATAGCTGTTTATAAATTGCTCTTCCAGATTTTTCATGTAGATGGTCTTCTTGGAAAACATGATAAACAGTAGATGTAAATTCTTTTATCAATCTCTTGAGTTTGTTCTGTTCAAAAGGCAGACAAGATGAAAACACAAGCTAATGAATTACTCCAAAGAATAATAGCTGGTTTGTCTACTTGCAAGCCAAAAGGGTTTGAATTTCTGTTACAAAGAGTACCTCTGAATGCAGTGTAACAAAATTTTTGTGTCAGCATTACAGTTGAACTAAATCTCTTAGTCAGTTTGGGAGAAAAAAATAATCAAAGGAAAAAACATTATGAAAAATGGAATTGTTGCAAAGTAGTAAAAAACCCCTGCAAACTCTAATACTATATTAATGTAAGTCCTCAGATCATAAGTAGAGATGTGATGCAATTCCACATAATTGTGGAGAATCTTTCCGTGTGATATCAGATGCTAATATCATTCCTTTATTGAAAGGATAGGTCTGTGAGTGAATGTTGGTTGCACATTGTAAGAATTCTAACTCCTGTGGAACTACTGATGATAAACAGTATCATAAACAATCATATAATTGCTGACAGGCAGAGTTAGAGTACATGTTCTGTCTTGCTATTCCTGTACTGCTTTACCATATTTTCCTTGTCTCTGCTGCTTCTCTGTATGTCTTATATATGTCTGTATGTCTTTTGAGATCATACAGCATGTGAGGGTTCAACTGTGCAGATAAATAACACTGTATTTTAGCATTTTCTAGGGCAGTTAGTAAGTTGCCAAATTTTTGCATCATATGAAAAGACCAAGTGGAGTTCAAATAGAACAGCTAAACTAGATTCAGTATGACTAGAAAAACTAACAAATGGTTTCTTGGTAGTAAATGGTAGATTTGAAGTTAATATTGACATTAAGCAAAAAAGAGTATCACCATAGATTCATGTGTAATTTCCATACAGAAACCTTATACAAAGTAAATTTTGGCTTATTGCACTGTCACAATAATGACTTTGTATATATATATATATATATGAACAGTATTGGATCCCTGACAACTGCAGCTGATGAAGTTGCTGCAGCTTTAAACAGCAGTATGGAAACAAAACTAGAGAGTGCAGTAGACTCTGTTCCAAAGTTGCAGCCAGCTCAAAAACGGTTGGCTGCTGAGCTTGAAGAGAATGATTTTCCTCCTTCCAAGAAAACTCCTGTTGCAGTGGAAGATAACCTGGAAACGACTTACAAGGTGAGATCATAGTTTGGTGAGTTTTCATGCATGGGATAGATGCATAACACATTAAAGAGCATTTTAATTATCATTATTTTTTAATGGTGTCAGTTGCTTAAATATGTACTGCCTATACAACTTAAAAGGAAAATCAACACCTATAGATTTTTTAATTTTTAAATCTACAATAGTTTTGGGTATTAGTTTATTTATTATTAGGGTTTTTCGAGAATCTGTAGGCTCTCAAGTTTTTTTAATTAGACTTCCTAATAGACAGACTGGTAGTATGTCTTACTTGGTTCATTCTGCATTGCCTTTATGACAATGGCATTGCAGGAGAGGAAAGTCTGGAGCATATTGGATGACTGGCAGGTTGTCTAGATTCACTGAATGATGTTTTGAATCTCTATTGTGTCTGTTACATCAAGAAGCTGTTAGATCGATAGATCTGTTCCTGTTGATTCTTAACATAGCAGGTACTAGTTTAAAAGAGCAAGCTGCCACTGAAAACAAGCCACCATCTTTCCAGCTTCCTTTGTGCTTTTTTACAATATGACAAAGCTTGTGGCAGCAACTACCGTTCATCTTTGTAAGTGGGCTAAGACTGTATAGTGTACCTTGGTGTAGGAATGGGTGGTAATTCCCCACACGATTCAGAGAGCTTCTCCAGGAAGGGATGGATAACAATCTTTTTCCTTCTTTGATCTCTTATCTCAATATCCTTGTCTTGAGTAATTTGTCATAAGAACACCTTGAAAAGCCTGCTCAGGAAATGAGTTAAGTGATGAATGATGCTGCACTGTCTTCTGTATCAGTCCTGCTCTTAGAACTGTGCATGTGTGATATGAGTTTATCAACTTCATTGTCTTTTCTGTATTGACAGCAATGAAAAAATTTATTATTTTCTTTTTTAAATACAGGGTTATTCAATTAAATGCACAGATGTCCCAGTGGTAACTTCTGGTATGTACACTTAAACTTGTAAACCAAAGTATAATGAATGTAAACACATCACAACTTAATATTGGTTGTCATGCTAAATAGTTCTGTCTGAGGCCATCTAATACAAAAGTAGAAACACATTTTCCTGGTACTACACTAATACCACCATTCCATGCTTTCTGCTATAAACTAGGTGTGCCGAATTACATAAATGTTGTTAGTTTAATAATGGTTCTAAAAGCATTGCTGTAGCTAGTTTATTGGTGAAATTTGAGAGGGTTTTTTGACTAAACATGTTATCTTCTCTTAACCAAATATTTATATCTGTTAGAGAGCACTAATAATCAAAAGTATTAATTGGCATTTTAACCACACTATGCCAAAATAGTTTATTTTAATTTTGTTTTTCATTTTTACTAAAAAAGTATATAATTGTTTAGGAGCTTAATCTGCCTCTGAAGAAACAGAAAAAGCAGAATTGCTAACAATGCCATCTGCATTAATTTGAGCCTGTGAAGGGCTTGGTGGACTGTAATTTTCGCTCTGAAAAAGACTTCTAAGGGAAGTTGTAGAAGCTTAAACAGCTAGGTGACTAGACTAAGTTCTGTGGTGTGCTGTAAAGGATGAGAGGGGGAAAAGTGTGCTGTAAAATTTAAAACCACACTTCTACCAGCTTTTCCCCATAATATCTGTATGATCTTACAAGCTTTAAAAGAAGACCATGAACTTTTAATTCGTAGCAGTGGTGACTTATGAAAACAAATGGATAAATGAAACTAAACAAAAATTCAGCCATTCTGTTGTAATGGTGGAAGCCATTTTAATATCATACATTTTTTGGGCCCTTCTGTTATCATTGAAGTCTTTGACTCTCAACTCCTTTTACAGGGAATCCTTTTCAAAAAAACAAGTCTTCAACAAAGGAAGAAGTACTTACTTCTGTATTGGTTTCTGAGTCTGTCTCACAACTGGCTGAGAGAAGCCAGCTTGAGACTTTGGAGACCTTAGAGAAACCACCATGTGAGAATCCAGCATCCAAAAAGGAAGAGGAGGTTATGTCTAGATTAACCTCTAACAGAAAAGCAGAAATAAGTGGACAAGAAAAGTGGGAGAATGTGCATGAATCTGCACAGTTGGAAAATGCAGGAAACCTGGCATCAAGTTCAAAAGCTCCATTACTCAGGTATGCAATAATTGCAATAATGTTTTGTCAGCTTGTTCTGTAAAAAAAATCGTGTTTCTATGTTGACATCTTTTCAGTACCATTGTTTGTGACCTGCATGGCTAAGAGTTACAGCATCTATACTCCCCTGCAAATCAGAAAGGATCAAACTATCTGCTTTGACATGTGCATTATTTTACTCATTAAATGAGTAGATCAACTGGAAGGCATGATTGATGTATCCTGTGTCTGTTTAGATGTGATAGATGCCTCTTGCCAGGCAGACATCCATTGGCTGTGATAGGATAATTTGTCGTTTTCCATAGGTAAGTCTCAGGTTGTGAGATATATACCCATCCACTTGTTTTGGTTTGTCCTGCCAGTAAGGTCTGTTATGGGTACAGTACTGAGCACACTGAATTTTTAGGACTAACTTAAGTCATTTCCCCAGAAGAGTTTCCATCTTGGCAGCTGAGAGGGTATTTCTCTTACCTATCTGTTGACTTGATCTGTACTATCTGTACTGTTTTGTTAAATGTTTTGAGTTCCTGCTCTCTGCTGCTTCTGTGCTCAAATATTTTGATTGTAATACTCCACTGCTGCCTTCTAATCTGTCATTTACTTTTTCATTATGCTTGTGTGAGTACCAATACTGGCTATTTTTACTTGGGACATCCACAGCAATTGGATAGTGATGCATTAACATCAGAATCCTTGCCTTAAAGTTTACTTTCTGATTGTAAACTCTTAACAATATGAAAAGTTAATGCTTTGTGTACCTCCCTCAATGCCATGATTTCCATGAGCTCACTCGTCTGGGTTTGCTGCTGTAAGTGGGCTAAAACCCTGCAGCATGTAGTCTGCTGTAGCCCCATCCTTGGGGATCAGATTTTCCATTGATTACATGAAGGATGCTCAGAATTTTCAGTTTGTTCTTCAGGAGTGTGTCTCTATCTTTTTTGGAACCACTCTGAAACTCTGGTAGCTTGTTATGGGCTGTGCATTAGCAGCAACCAATAGGTTCCTGTTCTCAGGATTAAAAATTGTCATTAATCTCTGTGACTGTTCAAAAAACCTCTTGTATCAAAATATTCAGTAATACAAAAGCCTTTCTCAGAATGACTTTTTTCCTTAGAATTTTCATATGTCCTGTAGATGTGTTTGTTTCCTATGTAATGAGTTGGACTCTTGGAATGCTATTTACATCTTTCTTTTATGGAGCAATCCTAAGACATCCTGACTATATTTGTTTTGAACAGGGGTGGACGAAAACCGTTGGGATTTTTATCTTTAATTTGCAAAAAAAGTAATTCTGAATCTGCAGAAGACACCAAAGGAAATAGAGGGAAGATCCAAAAGCCTCGAATTGTGACTCCAAAACGAAGTCTAAAGAAACCCACTCCATCCACTAAGGATGATAGGGAATCTTGTTCCTTTCCCTCTACTTCATCACCTGTGGAACATGAACATGTAGCTGCTGATGCTGCAGTTATGGTATGAGTTTACTTTTGAACACGCATGCATTTCTGAGGTGTGAAGAACAGAGAATTAGTTGTTTCAAGAGTGGGTAGATGGGTGTGTAGCATTCATGTTTTGAGAACAGTATCTGCTCTGGTTGACAAATTCTGACTTGTGCATATGTAGGAAACCTGTAAGGGAACTAAGTTGATTTTTCTCTGCAAGGATATCTATTTATTTCTCATTTTCAGTAAACTTTTGTTTTTTCCTTTGGCCAAAACTTCCTATATAAATAAAATACCCCTACAAAAAGCTCATGTGCATATATATGTAAATATATTTACACATACACACCAATGAGGACTGTTAAGAGCAACCTTTTCTTGTTTTATCAGGTTCCAAGTAACAACTCATCTGAGAAGCCACCTCTCTGTGCTAAAGATCAAGAGAAGGAAGGAGAGCCCACCAAAATCTCTGAGTACTTTTTCAGTGACATCTTCATGGAAGTGGATGATTCAGAATAGCAAATGGGTTTTATAAAAACCTAGGATCAGAATACACTTTGACAAGAAAAGAGTATTTTAAAAGTTCCAATTTGTACTGATACTCATTATGCCACACTTACTGTCAGCCAGTAATAACAGTGCTCTTGTTAATTAATGCTGTTAAGATGAAATGGACTCCTTCTGAAGCAACCCCAGGCACTTTCAAAATGCTGACATAGTCTAAACCACTACAATGATGTCATTGGACCAGACTACCGACTGCTGGGTTATGGTTTCACTTGTTTAGACACTGATAGTGAGTGCATGACTATCCTAGAAAAAAGTGCAATGAAATAATGTTTAATCTTGCAACAAATATCCTTTTCCATTTTAATGCTAAAGCTTTTTGGTACTGACTATTCAAGTTCTTTACTTCTTTTTGTGAAGTATGTTACATTAGAAGGAGGAATGAACCTTTTGAGTATAATGCAATATCTGAAGATCAGAATGCAAATACCAGAAGTGGTGTAGTAAATACATATATACATATGTCAAGCATTGCAGGTATTTTTATTAGAATCTCCAAATTACGTATTTTTGTAAGAGTTTTTTAACCACATAATTTAAAAAATCCTAACCTGAAAAGATTGGTTCCTTAAAAATGTGTTGAAAACTTAAAAACACAAATTACTAAAAGATGATAACACAAGATTAATGTTTGCAACCTTTTTTATCACTTGAAGGAAGAGAACTGATGTTTCCTTCCTGGTATAAATACTAATTTTCTTCTAAATTGGAAAACAAAGCTATAGATACAATTTCTTTTATTTGTTTTTTCATGTAGTTGTTTGTATATTTGCTGACTTCCTCGATTTCCCTTATGCAAAGCAGCCCAAAGAGATTGGATTTAAACCATGATTATACAATGTCACTTTTGAAGGTCTGCTGCTTTGAAGCAGTTGAATTAAAAGGGTTTTCTCATTTTGCATGTCTGCTTGTACTGTAACTTGCTATAAAATTCTGGTGTAGCTCTAGATTTTAGTCTTAAGTTTTTACTTACATCATCAAGAAATTTGTCTTGATGAGGTAGTTAGGTTTATGCACTCTCAAAGTCTGGAAGATTCAATATTTAGACTGAAACTCCTCCTTGCACGACTTGAGTAGTCTTAAAATTTTTCCCATTACTTAATACTTGCAGATACTTTTACAGAATGATTTGTTGTGAAGGTGCAACTGATGTTTAAATGGTATCGATAATGCTCTCAAGAAACCTATCATCAGGTTTGGACTGAGTAATCC
>VXBB01012993.1:138696-163513 GCA_013399915.1 Illadopsis cleaveri
CGTTGGTGGGTGCAGTCGTCTGCCTCGTGATGGATATTTTTGCACTTTTAAATCAAGATGACAGCCCTTGCTGCGTTTCAGGCTGATCGATACCGTGCTAGTGAGGTGGAGGCGGGTTTTGTAGACAGTGTAAGATGGGGCCTAGTGATTTCAAAGTTGGATGTTTCCTTATGTTTGCAAATTGATTCCCGAGTTGAAAAAAGGTGGAATATCTGTACACAGTCACGGCCTTGCCTCCAAAAATACAATCTTCTGAGCAGGAGAGTTAGGTGTAATTCTGGTTGTCTTTACGAAGAGAGAGCAATGCTTCTATCTGGTATAAATTGATTTAACTTCAGTGGGGCATTATTAACGTCATAATATTCAAAAATCGTGTTTGCAGTTAGGCTGAGAAAAACATGGCTTTAGGTAGGAATCAAGGCTGATAGAAGGGCAGTATTTTCTTATTTGTTCACATAAAATGCAAAACTGTGTGAAGGAACAACATGTATTCGTACTGAGATAGGTCCGTTGGTTCTATGTTTGGTTCTGTGCATTGTTTTGCAGAAACTAAATTTGGGACAGAAATTAGGTGACTGAGGTGTCTGTGTAATCTCAATATTTGTCCATAAGTGTGTGTGTGTGTGTCTGTATTTGTATACATACCAAGCTTGTGTATGTGAAGTGTGTATGCGTGTACACATTCATATTTTGTGTACCAAAAAGTGACAGTATTTTGATAAAAGTGTTCACTCATCTAAGCTGTCTCCAGACTCACAGTTATGTCTGGATACGTCTCAACCTCAAAAGAAAAGCAAGGCTTGGTAAAATACCTATTAGTGTTAGTATTTGGTGGAAATAATTTATGGGACGCTGTTAAGTGTATGCATTGCTTTACAAACACAAAGAGCTGAAGTCCCTGCTGTGAGGCACTTAACCATCTGAAAAAAAAAGGTAGTACAGGGAATAACAGTGAAAACACAAGAAAACGTTATGATATGTGATCAAGGTCTTGCCTTCTTTAGTCAATGTCTACGTTTCTGTGAATTCAGCTAGACCGACTGGCCTTCATGATGCAAACTGGCTCTTTTAACTGTCTCTCGGGCAAAGAGGTACACAAGTGAGTGAGTCTAAATTCTGGAAAATGAAGAAAAGTCTCTTTGACGATTCCAGGGACTAGCTCTTACATCCACTTTGATGATGTAGCAGTAATTCATGTAGCTTGTGCCTAAGTAACTGTAGGATTAGTCTGTAGTGTTTGCCTCTTAGTTTTGCATTAAAATTTGTAAAAATCCTCATATTAACAGCAGAATTTTACACAGCTTGCTAGTGCAAGGACCAGTTTCCAGAAAGAACTTGATGTCGGTTCACTGATCTTTTTCTTCATTGTTTAATGACAATAATGAAGAGCCCACAAATACATGGTAGAACTAATACATTTATTTCTGAGAGTAGTCCTTTCTGTGTGCATTCAGAATTATTTTAAAACATCCTCTCTTCTCTTTGGTGAAGTATAACAGTGTCTATTCTGGTTTAAAGCATGAAAGACCATGATAGAAGTTAAGGGAATTTAAGCAACTCAGATATTTCTGTGCAGTATTTTTTATAGTTTATCTAAAAAGTCCTTTCACAGTTTTTTTCATGTAGAATAGCTAAACTAGCTACAGTGAATCAAAATCTAATGAAAAAGTCTATGATTGAGATTACTGTTCCTGTTAATATCTTCTGCCTTTTTAGCTGCTTTTTTCTTTTTTTCCTATGTTAAAGGTGAGTTTTTAAGCACAGTATTATGTGCAAAAGGTGAGTGTGTTTAGAGAAAACAGACTGACTGAACAAGGAGAAACAGGGAAAATTTTTGATGTGTAAAGGTGCAAAATGACCAACCGGACAAGATGAACACTGATGCAGAGTAATACTGGGTATTGTGACAGCTGCAGACTTTCAGAAGTACAGAATTACAAGATACATTTTTACCTTTCAAGAGAATATTTTTAATCTATTTCTAGCAATTACAAAGGCAGAAAAATATGTTCTTTTGAAAGGCACCATACAGCCAAAGCACTTCAAATATGAGCTGAATCTGTACATTTTTATTTTATTTCTGCTTTGCTTCTTTGTCTTTCAGTGCCTAAGTGAACAAACTCAACTGCAATATTTGCAGCTTCTTCTTAAGGGAAACATTTAATCTGAGTATATATGGACATAGAGTTACCAGCTGGATTTTTGCTGTCAAAGTAGACAGAAAAACATCATATAAATGAGAATTAGACAAGGCAATAAGATCTTTTTGTGCAGCATGTTCTTTTATTGCAGTTGCACTTTTCAAAAGGGTAGTAAAGTTCTTAATGTGTCTGCAAAAAAACCCCAACAAATTAAGCTTGACTAATATCTTTCAATTCCTAAGAAATTGTAAAAAAACCCCAACCTGCTGTAATGCGCAACAGAGTTTTGGATAATTCTGATAGAAGTGGTGACCTTCGTGCTGATTCACTCATATTCAGAACATGAGTTTTTGTTTTTCTAGAGGTATAATGGCAAGAACACCAGCTTCAAAAAAAAACCAAACCAAACACGCAACCAAACCAAGACTAAACAAAACCAACTTTTGTTTTATCTATTCGTTCAACCTAAGCAACAGCAATCTAAAAAGTGTTTACCAAAATCTGTTTAACCTAGGTCATTCATTCTTTGATACAAGTCATAAGAGCACTTAATTTGAAGCTGCATTTTTTAAAAGTTAATTTAAAATGCAAACAAACTTATGCCAAAAATAAACAACATCTAAGAAACAGCACTCAACTCTGTAGTGACTAGTTCTGATTTATTAAATTCAGAACTAGTCTCTTACTATCATAACATAGTAAGACTTTTTGTAAAGCATTTTTGTTAAATGCTTTGGGATACTTGAGAGAAGCATAGGTAGAAATGTTACTACTTTAATGACAATACAGAGACAGTATTTAGTAAGGTAAAATCAGTTTTGGAAGAAAAATTAGTCTTGTACTTCTTATTTTTGTTTATTAAAAATTATTGTAGTTACCCTTGGTTGAATTTAAAATTCTGTTTTGTTCCCCACTTAGGAGAACTATGAAAGAATGAAAGCACTGGTAACTGAACTACAAGAACAAGCGGAAAAAATCAGGTTGGGTAAGTATGATAGTCTAGATTTTAGAATGGTAAGCTGGCACTTGGCCTTGTTGAACCTCAAAGAGTTGCCTTTGGCCCCATTGATCCAGCCTGTCCAGAACTCTCTGCAGAGCCTTCTTGCCCTCCAGCAGAGCAACACTCCCTTCCAACTTGCTGTTGTCTGGGAACTTCCTGAGGGTGTGCTCAATCCTCTCTCCAGATTGTTGTTAAACTTATTAAACAGGACTGGCCCCAAGACTAAGCCCTGGGGAAACCCACTAGTGACCACCCATGAGCTGGATGTAACTCCAGCCACCTCCACTCTGTGGACCCAGCTGTCCAGACAGGGCCTTTTACCCAGCAAAGAGTGCACCAATCCAAGCCATGAACAGCCTGTTTCTCCAGGAGAATGCTGTGGGAGCATCAAGTGCTTTGGCAAAGCGTCAAAGGCTTTGCCAAAGTTCACAGAGACAACATCCACAGCCTTTCATCCTTTAAAGGGGTCATCCTATTATAGAAGGAGATCAGGTTGGTCAAGCAGGATCTGCCTTTCCTAAACCTTTGCTGGCTGGGCCTGATCCCCTGGTTGGCCTGTATGTGTTGCATAATGGCACTCAACATGATCTGCTCCGTGTCTTTCACTGGCACCACTGTCAGACTGACAGGCCTGTAGTTCCCTGGACTGTCTCCCCAGCCCTTCTTGTGGATGGGTGTCACACTGACTAACTTCCAGTCACCATGGTTAGTCAGGCCTGCTGGTAAATGATGGAAAGTGCCTCTGTGAGCTCTTCCACCAGCTCCCTCACTGCCCTTGGGTGGATGACATCTGCCCCCATAAACCTGTGTGTGTATAAGTAGTGTAGCAGGTCACTAACCAGTTCCCCTTGGATTAAGGGGACTTCAGTTTGCTCCCTGTTGCATCCCTGCTCCTGTCGTCCAGCTCAGTGGGCTGGTATCCATTTAAAGACTGAATCTAAGAAGTTATTAAGTGCCTGTGCTTTTTTCTCATCCTCTGTCACCTTATTTCCCCATGCATCCAGTAAGGGATGGGGGTTCTCCTTTGTCCTTCTTTTATTGGTTGATCTTTTCGAAATTCCTAGCTGTAGTTGTGCTGGCAAAGAGAAAGCAGGTCTCTAATAGTTTAAAATATTGAAATCTCTGTTTCTTCTTTTTTGCTTGTAAGGCTATCTGAATGAATTGCAGTTGACTAGAATTAATGGAGACAATAAAATGAAGACCTTTAATAAATGCTTGTTATGCTGCTAGAGGCTGAGCATGTTGCTTTAATTCTGGCCTTTTTGTGACTGTCATGATACTAGTTTTGTCACTTTGTACACTGTTTCTTACATAATGCATTTTCTTTTACAGCTTTGGAATGGAGCACAGTGAAGATTTTGTGCTCAGTGTTTTTTCTTTCTTGCTGTGAAGCAGGGATCTAGAGTTCAGAGGAAATATTAAAACCCATGGACTGCTTCTGTCTTTTATGGGTATAGAGACTGTTCAGCAGTTCATGAACTAATGATGCGTGTCTCATGAGCTGATGATTATGACCTTCTGCTTTGCTGCCTATTCTTGTGTGCTACACAATGACAGGAGAAGACTGTAGTGCTAGTCTTTCCTTCATGTGAGCAACCTCTATCAGGATGTTAATATACAGTTTTGAGTGACATTGATTGAAATTGCTTTACGTATCATATAAGTATATAAGAAAAATTAGGTACCTGTGTTGAATACTTCTGAAGGATATGTGCAACATCTTTAGATTTCGCTGGAAAAGCTGTTTGTCAGAGGGTGAGTTCTTGTTTGAGGTCTTCATAATGAATGCTTCATTTAGCATTCATTAGCTGTTATTCAATGTGTAGGGTTTTTCTGAACTCATATCCCGCTCTACTGAGTAATCCACAGCTGTGCAACAGGAAGTGGTCCCTGCCCCTTTACAACAGGTGGTTTTTTGACAGGAAGCACAAAAAGTAGGTGAGATACCTTTTATCTCCATGACTGCACATCAGCAGTCACAGTGGTATAGGCATTATTGTAAAGGAGAAATTAAAAAGAGGTTTCAAATTAAATGCCTTCAAGTTTGTTTCATTGTAAAGGATACTGCTGCTCAGAATGGAGGTTAGTGCAGAGTAGAGTGTCTTGATGTTTGGAAGAGGAATGTTCAATAGAATGGCCACAGGGCCTGGGAAGCAAACATTTGTGATGCACAGAGATGACAAAAGTCTCAGGATGGAAATTATTTTTGCAGCATCATTCAGTGTAAATGAAAGACTTCAGAGGTCAGAGATAATGTACTTATGATGCGAGATGTTGAGAACATGGATGAGAGTAGTATCTCTGTGGGTGAATATGAGAGGTTATTTCTTAAGAAACTTGTACAGAAAGAATTTACAAGATTTAGACTTAGGCTGGATATATAGACCTAATGAACTGGCTGAACTGAAAATAAATTGTGGGCTTTCTGGCATGCCTAAAAGACAAGAAATTATGTGTGTAGTGATCGAGGAAGAAGGTGGGAGAAAAGACTTCAAAGGTAGGCTTAGGAGCTTTGTTTCAGTGATGCCTAGCTGACAGAGAAATCCTGGAATCTCAGGAGAAGTGTTAGCAGAGTAGCACCTTCTTTATTTTGGACAGGGAGACAATTTTAGAGTGATGAGGTGGATCAGTGATTTGTCTACACAGAGAGACAATGTTTGTATAAGCTGTTGTCATAAAGAGGCTGAGATGTGTCAACAGATCTTGAAGTGTTGAATGACACAAAGCTCTAGAGGGCAAAAGATATGATTTAGGGTGACCTCTAGTGAAGGGTTGAAATGAAACAGATAAAATCTTGATATTAAATGCTGTATGTCTGAATTCTACTTACAGTTTTGGCATGGTCTAAGGAAAATAATCCAGATGGTGCTGGGTCATTCAGCATAGCTGTTCTGAATGAGTTGTTGGGATTAGTATTTCCTATAGTTCTACTGCTGTGCATTCTGTATGTGTTTTCTGCCCTTGTGTTTATTGCCAAGCGGGGGGGGAAGTTTCAGGCAACTATGTTTATTAAAATCTTTACCTCAAGACTAACTGTAAAAAATGAGTAGGGAAATAAAATAGGTTCTAAAAGACAAGCCTTTTTATCAGTACCTTAAATCTGTTNCCTTTTAAGTGAGATTAAATGGCAGATAGAACTAGTAATTTTTTACAGTTTTGTTTCATTTGTCATTGTTCAGATCTCCATTTCTGGAGTTCTCCCAGTTTGCTGGTTACCAGTTGTATGGTAATGAAGAGGTACCTGCAGGAGGCATTATCACTGGCATTGGACGAGTATCTGGGTGAGAGATTCCAGTCATCTACATTACTTATGATATGAAAAGGAACAAGGTATAATTTTATTCAGTTTCCAGTATTAGGCTGTCAGCGTTTTTAGTGTTTTGTTTCTGACGCTCAAAAAATGAATGAAGTTGGTAGCTCAATTTGTTTGATCATAGCTAAAAGGAATTAGGTTTTTGGGGTTTTTTTTGTTTGTTGGGGTTTTTTTTAGCTAGTGTATCCCGCTAACTAAACAAAACACACATGGAGTTTCAGGTGTCCTATGAAGGAAAGAGATTAATGCATCTGGAAAGCAATTTCNATTTAGGGTGACCTCTAGTGAAGGGTTGAAATGAAACAGATAAAATCTTGATATTAAATGCTGTATGTCTGAATTCTACTTACAGTTTTGGCATGGTCTAAGGAAAATAATCCAGATGGTGCTGGGTCATTCAGCATAGCTGTTCTGAATGAGTTGTTGGGATTAGTATTTCCTATAGTTCTACTGCTGTGCATTCTGTATGTGTTTTCTGCCCTTGTGTTTATTGCCAAGCGGGGGGGGAAGTTTCAGGCAACTATGTTTATTAAAATCTTTACCTCAAGACTAACTGTAAAAAATGAGTAGGGAAATAAAATAGGTTCTAAAAGACAAGCCTTTTTATCAGTACCTTAAATCTGTTTGTGAAGTGGAAACTATTATTTATTAAATTTATTATTAAGGTTCATACTTCAAAAACAGGGAACTCATCAGCGTTTCCATTCAAAGTTTTAATATAACTGATGATTTATCTTATCCACATCCATAGAAAATGTGACAATTTACTTTTGTATCACAGGAGGTGGAGAAAAAGCTCGTAAGCTTCATACATCAAGAGGAAAGCTGTTACCTAGAGAGAGAATTGACAAGCTTATTGATCCTGGGTAGGTATTTCCTTTTTTTTTAAAACATTTCAGGTTGTCTTTTGCAGGTAAATATTGCAGCAGGCTTCTTTTCTCTTTAGCTTCCATAAGCACTAGCAAACAACATGATTGATATTTTACAGAGGCGTTCTTTGAAATACTGATCTCTTTAAAAATATTTATTTTTTAAATTTAACCTTTTAAGTGAGATTAAATGGCAGATAGAACTAGTAATTTTTTACAGTTTTGTTTCATTTGTCATTGTTCAGATCTCCATTTCTGGAGTTNAAAAATAGGGTGATATTTTAGTCTAAAAATTAGTTTTGCTTACTCAAAGTACCTCCAAGATTGTTCTTGAAATTAATTTTGGTGCTATGCAGCATTATTTTACTCCCCAGAATAATGGAACAGGACATTATAGTGCTGACATTGCTGTTACAATGTGCCTTTGATGGAATGCAGGTGAGAAGAGCTCTCTTAGAGCATCAGGGCTTCAAGAGTCCTTGGCATATTGCAGTTCTTAACCAACATACATATATACATACATATAAAGTATTTCTCATTAGAAATACTTTTCTCTCTCATAAACTTTTTTTATTTTTAGGACGGAATGCTTGATTGTTGCTAATGATGCAACTGTCAAAGGTGGTACCTATTATCCCATCACTGTTAAGAAACATTTGCGTGCTCAAGAAATTGCAATGCAAAATCATCTCCCCTGCCTTTATTTGGGTAAGTCCCATTGCAGAAATAGCCAAGGTCCTGTGTTAAGGCAGCTGATGTGTCTGCAGATCTGACTAACCATGGATGAATTTAAAGCACACCTATTCAATTATATTTTCATCAATACTGTATTATCTCTGCAGAGGGGTGACACATCTTAACTGGAGGATGTGTACAGGTTCTCAGCACTATCTACTGCTCTGCTGTTGGGCTGGGTTCCTAAAATGCAGATGCAGCTGTTAACACTGTATCAATTCTTTCTGTCATGGATAAGCAATATTTCCTGTAGACTCATCCAGTCAATTCAAATTACAGTTTAAAAAAAAAAAAGTACATTCTGGTGGAGGATGTATAAGAAAACATACCAAGGAAATAAAAATAATAGGAGTGACAAAATTGTCAAAAATAATTTGCATCTATAGATTTTTAAGATTTGGGATTAATTTTTTTTGAAGCAGAAATTTAATTGTATTTTATTTTACAGTTTGAGTTTAATCTAGTAGATTAGTATTTAGCCAAACCTTCATGTAAGTTTTACTTATGTATGCTTTTATTATAAAAGATGAAAAACAGAGAGACAGATATCTGTAATCTATTACTGGTAGTGTTTTCTTAGCCTGGTTTTATACAAAAAGGAAGTTTCTGCCAATGTCTTCCTTTCAGCCTGAATTCCTAGTCTAATGACTTTTGAACCTATTAGCCAGTTTCAGTCAGCTTTGACAGAGAGTTGTAAGAAAGTGCATATTCCTGTGGATTTTGTGTCTGTCAGCATCAGAGGAGGAAGACCTTCTACTCCATTTTAAAAAATAGGGCAGGTTATTCCTTGTCTGTTCAGCTTAGTTTAGCAACTTAAATATCATCTATGTTAGCCAGTCTGGATGCTTGTATTAGTTAGTCAACATAAATACAGGTCCTGGCCAGCGCAAGTGTTTGAAGTTTCATGCCCTGCTGAGAAGTCAAACGTGAGTGAGACCAATAAAAGGATTAGGAGAAGTGTGAACTTGAGACTGTTGGTGAGGTGGATACAAGAACAGCACATTGTAGGTTTTGTGGGTTTGCCATAGAAGGAGTCCTGGAGGGAAGGGGAGGGGTAACTTAGCTTTGCTGTTTGCAGAACTACTGTTACAATTTTGTCTTTGTCTGAATTGTCAACAAATTCTGTGTGTTCAGAGAAGTCTTTTTTAGTGAGTATCAGTGAGAGACTGTGGGTGATTCTACTTTGTTTTAAGATCTACTATGTTTTAAGATCTTATAGAATTAGGAAATGTGGGGCAGCTGTGTCTTTAAAAGAAAAGTTTAGGGGTTTTATTCCATCTTTGAGACATATAGTCCTTGAATGTACAATGTCATTCATACCAGGTGAGTTACTTTACCCTTGCAGTTTCTGTACCTGGACTTGAAGTTCCAGTTGGTTTGAGCTGTGTGATAAGAGGGAGCGCTTTGTAGTCAGTCAGCACTGTGCTGACTGTGTAATTTTCATGTTGTTTGAACTGCCTTTTCACCAGTGATAATAACTGCTTAGGTGCTAATTCTCATGTGGACACCTGGTGCTGTTTGTGACTGAGTCAGTCGCTGGTGTGGGCATTTTGTTTTGGCTGCAGTCATGTAAGATGGGAATCTACATACGTACTGGTGGTTGTAGGTAAAAATTAATTACCAGGACCAGAGTTCTCAGAGATGCTTTACCTCTCTGTGCATTTCCTTATAGTCTACTGTCTTTGGATACTTCTCATGACAAGGTTGTATTTTCATTAATTGGGACCAGAGAGGTAGCTGCCATTGGCGACCTGTAAGCAAGAGGATGTATCCTGAGGCAGGGGCACATAATGAATGAATCTTCCTAAAGATAGTTTATTGTTTTTGTTGTGAAGTTTAATCAAGCTATGAAAGTACACAGGCAGCACCTTTTGAACTCGGTGGTGATTAGCTCTGCCTTTTTCTAGAGCTTGTGACAGAATTGCAATAGAATAGTTGAGTTAAAATTGTTCATTAAAAGTGTTCTTAGTTTAAATATTTTGCAGCAAGAGAAGTTTAAAAGTTTGTTTAGGGAGGTATGGTTGCATCTTTATGCGTGTCTGCATTTATTATCCATGAAAATCATAGTGATGGATGTTATTTTAGAGAGGGGTGTTTACCATTTTTCTTTTTTATTTTTTGAAAAAGGATGTGCTATTATACCTACACTCACGGAAATATATGCAGTATTAGTCATAGTAATTGCTGTCTATTTTAGGTAACATGCAGATACTTTACCAACAAGTATATAATACTGTTCAAAACATGTTAATATAATTTGGTTCATTCTAGTTGATTCAGGAGGAGCAAATTTACCTCGGCAAGCAGAAGTATTTCCAGATCGAGATCATTTTGGCCGTATTTTCTATAATCAAGCAGTCCTGTCCTCACAAGGAATTCCACAGGTAATTTGTTTTTATCTAAGTGTTAAATGTACTAAATAGTTTTTTATGCTTGCTGCCATTTCCTTTTTTCAAGGCTTGTGCCCATGTATTGTTTCTGATGGCACTGTGTTGTGCTAACCTGATGGCCCAGTCTGGGGCTTGGAAGCACTGTAAACACAGTAACTGTCCGCAAGAATTCATTATAGTTTTAAAGAAGCTGTCTGCTTTCTTGGTCTTAGTGTTAATGATTTGACCTACCTGCTCCTGTCTGGGAATAGGAGAGAAATGGACTTGGGAACATGGTATGTAGGGCCATTTGAGAAAGCACTAGAAAATGTCTTGGGACAGTTCTGCATCAGCGCTGCAAAGGTGAGGACCCCCTTGAGGATGGCTAGTAAGTGAGACATATTTTCCACTAACGGGTATGTGTGTATTTATAAATCCGTTTTATACCCTGATGTGCTTTATGCTGAAATGGCCCTAAATAATAGGGTTATTTTCTAATGTGTTAATGATGCATAGAATTACTGTTAGTCACAGTTCGTGGATTTAGAAGTGCTTTTGTGTCATGGTTCACTCAGTAATGCATAGGGATCAGTTTTTTGATGTAGGTGCAAAATCAGTTTTTTGATCCTAGGGAAGCAAAATCACATGTTTTGCTGAATCTATTATTCATGAAGAATGTAAAATATTTGAGGATTTCTGATGGGCAGCTATGGCTGCAGTGACAGTGGAGGGCAGGATGTACGGTCCCAGTGGAGTTGAGAATACAGCGGTAACAGAATTACAGGAAGTAACAGAATAAAGACTTGAAGGAGATTGTTAGCAGGGACCTGTGAGAAGCTGCCAGGGAGGGTGGAAAAATGCATGATCTTTGAAGGTAACTTGCAAGTAAAGGATCACTATGGAAGAGCAAATGACCCAGTAATTCCTACAGAGTTGCTGTCTACTCTGTCATCTCCCACCTCTTTGTATGGTTTTGTAGCCCTCTCTTATACCTGCCTTGCACTCCCTTTTGGAGACAAAAAAATTCGAGCTTACTTAGCTGTTCTTCCTGCAGTGTTTCACACCTCTGATGGTCCTAGTTCATCTTCCTTTCCTGATCTTATTGTATCTTTTTTAACATGAAAGAGGCAGACTGCACCAAAAGTCCTTACAACAAGTCAAAAAAAGACAAATTGTGTGGAACTTCTTAGAACTACCAATTCTGAGCACCAGGTCTCAGAACTAGTCTTCTTTTTCTTCAGTCCCGAGGGAGAGCAGACAGCTTCCTCATTTGGCACTGAGGCACCGGAAAATTCATTTGATCCTGCAGAATTCTTTCTGTTTACCAGGGGAAAGTATATACAACTTTCCAACAAAACAATAAACTAATAGAAGAAGTAAAGACATTATTTGAAACCTGCATTCTTTATGGACATTTACAAGTGGTCAGAGCAAAAATAAGTTACGATCATAAATCCAGGTTCTCCTTGAGGCCTGTGAAGTATACAATCCTAACAGATTAATCTGCAGCTGATTACAATAAGAGCTGAGGAATGCAGAACATTAAAAAAAATTATTTGACCTCTATTTTCTATACAATGAGAACAGTAAAATCTATTCTGAGTGAGAAACAGGTCACACCTACTGTGGAACTTGTGATGGCAATATTTATTTTCAATAAAAATAAGTTCTGTTCCACACTTTGAAACCCTGAAAAAGCTGGTCATTATCCTGGCAAAGAACTGGGGTACAGTTTAATTTGTGGGTGCCTGTAATGTACCCTGAGGTTCTCCCAAGTTATATGTCGTAGCAGTTATTTCACCCATGTTGTGTGAGGCTGGGCTGTCACACACCCAGACCTATGGCAGTGCTATGACACAAATCCCACCATAATACACTGTCCAGTGTTCTTTTTCAGAAGGAATAAAACCCTTGAGAGACCATGCTCAGTGGATTCTTCTGCCCTGGGGCTCAGGGGGACATGATTCCAACCACTCACACAAGAGAGTTTGCTGCGGCCTTGGGCCTTCACCTTTTTTCTGAGGGAAGGAGGTAGTAGAGGCCAGTACTTCTGGGGGTGAAGCAGGTGCACCCTAGAAGGGTGCATCCAGTCAAGGATACAGTATTCGGTCTGACTCCTTACATGACAGATACTGGCTTTGCAGAATTTTTGAGGAAACTGCCTGTGTTACCTTGATACCTTTCTGGCACATTTTGGAAGCAAGTCAGAGTCCAAATCTTAAACCATCTTTTACTCTTCCAAAGGATCCTGAGATCCATTGCCTCTATAAAAATCCAAGGCTGAACATTCCAACACACACTAAATCTCTTTAGGAAGTATGACATAATTTACTTTCTGCAGTTCTTTCCAACAGTAGAAGTGGACCAATTGTAGTGATTAGGTGGGTCTCCAGAGAAAAGCAGTGTTTATTTAGAACAAAAATAGAGAGGAGAAAAGGACAGTTTGTAAGCTGATCATTGTATAAGACTCCTTGATAGATCCAGATTGGTCCTAGTGTTTTTGTGGAACAGCAGGTGTCAAAGGAGTGATGTTTTGCTGAATTACCTTTTTTGGAGAAATTTTGGAAAACCTTATTTTTGCTAATGACTTCAGTCATGATCTGCTATGGGAGTAATGATTTTTAGATGTTATGTCAAAAGATAAATATGTATACCCAGCTTGCAAGGCTGAAATTGCTGATGTTGGGCAGGACCTCTCTAGAAATGCTTGACCCTACAGTCATGCTCTTGTTTCCAGCATATCTTGAAATGTATTTTACATACTTGTAAAGTTGCATTAAAAAGTTGAATTTATTTTTCTTTCAATTACCATATGGTGTTGTATTAGGAGTAATTGTATTCATATACAATAAAACCAAAATATAAGAAAGATTTGTCTTTTAATAAAACATATTTCTGTTTGTTATGACACTGATGAAAGTTAAATTTTCCAAGTATGACACTGATGAATGTTTATCTTTCTTCAAATATTTATGGAAGACTGGGGAAAATGTTTTACTGAAGCACTTCCTTTATTTAAAGGATGTCACAAAGGTGCATTTTTTTGGGAGATATATCTGTGCTTTGTTTTATTTCAAAGAGGCACTGTTAACATTTGTAGATCTATTATTGGTCCTGTGCTAACAGATTGTGGTGGCTAGAATCATATTCCCTGTCTGAGAACATGTTTCTTTAGAAAATGGAATTAGGAAATTATGCTCTTTCTGATCTCCACTCTGGTCAATTCTTCTGAGATGAGTGTCTGGATATTGTTAGTTTGCTACCTGATGTTCTATGCTGTGACCTGCTTGAAGGTCTGTTCATCAGTTCATTAGTTCTTCTCAATTTGGCCCTTTAAAGTGATTGCTTTTTTCCCCTACTTTTTTATTTTCTAGTTGCTGATAGTGCTTTTAATTTCCCCCTCCACTTTTACCTGTGACTAATTTGTTATTCACCCACTACATCTTAAATTACGTTGTTGCCTCTATGGGTGTGAATCAGAAGGCTGTGATTAGCTCTTCATTAGCTGCTTCCTGAGCTCTCTCACACTCATACGCTGCATGGATACCATGGGGGATGGATCAGTGGATATGAAATAGTGTATGTGCACTCAGGACTGTTGACTTTTATTGAACACATCAAGAATTCCTTTGCAGCAATTTAGAAAATTAGGTCAGGATGTAGGGCATTATTTGTGAATTTGACCAGTAGCTTTTGTTTTTTTCAGTAGATACATATTCCAGTTTTTGTGTTGGAAAAAATTATCACTTGAGTTGTAGTTTAAATGCAGGCACATTTTTTCAGTGTGAGCATGGTGAAATTAAGAACAGGAAAAAACCACAAATCCTGGAGGGAAAAAAGAAATAAACTTATTTACACCAAGTTTCTCTCATTTCTAGAGGCTTATGTTATTTTTTAATTTGCCAGGAGTTATTTATTAAATGCATAAGAGAATACTGCAGATCAGTCATGTGACTCTGAATGTAGTTTAAGGTCTTGAAAACTGTTTGCTGAAAAGGCTGTTTGATTTGATGATAGCAGATTGACGTAGTTCTTGTAGTCCTGCTTTAGATATACATAATGTGATATGGAAGTTTTATTTTTCTGTGTGCTGTTTTCTTCTTCTAAATTATCATGTAACAGAGAACACTAATGGATGTCACCTTAGAAATACCTTGAAACAAACTTAACGTAAAATAACATTGTTTTCTGTGGGTTTTTGAGGGGTTGTTCGTGTGTATATGTGTGGTTGTGAAAGAAAGTGTTTGCCTTTTTCATATGGATATTCCTTTTCTTCTGCTCTGCAAGTGTCTTGAGAGGGTCTTTGAAGATGCACCTGTGAAGGAGAAATTGAGAAACTTCACTTCCATGATTATCTACAGTTACAGTATTCATCATACCTGGGGTCAAGTCAGTTTCGTAAAAGTATCACCAAGATATTACTGTTAGAAAATGTTCACTGGATAGTTGTTCATCTTAAAATTAGGCAAAAGGATGAAGCAGAGATTATTCATGTTGAAGGCTATAATGAGATGCTCAATACATCTCAAAAGGGCAAAATTAATTAGTTGATCTATTGAAAACCTGAAGTAGCATACTAGAAGATGGGAGAGATTTCCTTCAGGGGATGTTAACACTGGTGCAATTATGCCAATAAGCAGTAACTGAAGCCCTGACTTAAACATAAATACCAGGAGAAACCTAGGTTTTAACCTTTACTGTTCATCAGTTAAACCAAATTCCATGATAGAGTGTGTGTCTCTTCAAACATATCAGATATGTAGCTCATGGTACTTCATATATGAGTTTTCCAGCAGGATAGTCTGAAGATCATAGTTTAGAAGACTGTTGAAAATGGAAGATTCCTTATTTTTTAAAGAAATGCTAAAACATAGAAAGTTTGCTCTATTTGATAAAAATAATCTTGCAGTGCTGTCCAATGACGTTAATAAAAGGTATGTATTATGTATTAAAATAATTAAGATACATATAAAATACATAGTATCTTGTGCCCTCACTATTTTTTAAGAGTTTGGATAGTTTGTTAACTTGTTCTTTTTGTTTTCCTGATAGATAGCAGTAGTCATGGGATCCTGTACAGCAGGAGGAGCATACGTACCTGCAATGGCTGATGAAAGTATTATTGTTGGCAAACAGGGAACAATATTCCTGGGAGGGCCACCACTGGTAAGGATACAGCGGTTTCTAGTGACATGGCCCCTCTCCTCCCCCTTCCCCCAAATCATGCTGTGATAATTGTACACCTTAAACACTTGAGACATTTCTGGGTGATATGTTTCTACATACTCTAGTTTGGTTTGTATTTTTAAGTATATCTGAATGTTTCTATCCTAAATCAAATCTCTTCTGTTAATTAGAGGTGTATATATATACATCAGACTGTGTCAAGGTGTTTTCATAGTACTCCTTTTAGATTGCTGTGCACGATTTAGATGATAAAAACCATTTCTGTATTCAATTATGTGCTCTCTAGGTTTGATGCAAAATTTGAAAAAATCACAGCCATGTGTATTGTATCTCAAAGTCAAGATCAAAGATAAAAGAACTTCTGAAACAGGACTGATCTGCTGTGTTTTTATGTCAGTTTACTGACAAAGGAGGCACGCTTACAATGGAGTTTGACCTTCCCTCCCTTCCCTCCCTTCTCTCTCTTCCACCTGACCTGCAGAAGTCCTGTGAATTAAACCTTGATTTATTGTGGAACTCATAGTGGGATTTGTGACTGTGAAGTATTGCAGTATAAGAGAGCTTTAAAAATACAGTAGCTTGGCACAACAAAAGGAATGCTTGAATGTGGTTTATTGTTTTAGAAATAACTGTATATCCTGGTGTAGGCACAATTCTATACCAATACAAATAATAATACAATAATGTCAGTCTTTTGCTGACAAATATTATTCTACATAACACAAGCTTTATGAGAAAAAATGAATTTTTAGTAATAAACGTTAGTGGTAAAACATCAGAGCATCGTTCATCACGGCTATTCAAGTCTGTGTGAAACATGGCTAGATAAACTTGCTTTTTTGACATAGTAAAATGTTTGTCAAATTTATTGTACAAACTGCTCTGAGGCAGCACAATGGCTCTGTTTTGATTACAGTCTTTTGGGAACTTTAAGGTGTGCTTCCTGTGACAAAACCAAATGTAAATCAAATGTCTCTCAAGAGTCCTTCCAACTTGAGCATGCCAAAATGGAGAAATTCCTTTGTTGTGGCATTGTTAATGAAGATACTGCTCCATTGACTTCTCTAGTAACAGGGGAGGCAAAGTCTCTTGGAAGTCACTTCCTTCAGCACTTAAAATACTGGGAAAATGTGGAGCGTCCCATTAAACTATGGGAGAACAGCCACTGACAGATTTGTTTGTTGACTAGTTTCTAAGGCCGGATTGTGTTACTCTCATTGGAAGTATGAAGGACTCATCCTTTAATGTGATTTAGTGTTTACTTTTATAGCTTTGCTTTAATTTCCACAGCATATTTTTGTATTGCATTATTTTCCTTTAGAGTGGATTTTTCTCCATTGTGTCATCTTGTTGATTAAAGTAGATTTGGCATTTTATATCTCTTTCAAAGTTCAGTGTATAAATGGCTTTTAAATTCTTGTACAGTTAAAAAAAAAAAGAAAAAAAGAGAAAAAGGTCTTGCATTTGTACATCTTAAATAAATTCAGAATTTAACTGGCATATAGAAAGCAGGGCCATGGGACACACACCTGAAAGTACAAGGACACTTTGTTGTCTACCCTAATAAAAAAAAGGCATTTAGTTTGAAGAAATTTATTATTTTGGTGGACACTTTCCAAGTTGATAAGAAGGACAAAGTAATCAGGAAAAGGAGATGAAGTAATGAATAACAACTATGTAATATAATGGTAATTTATTTACTGCTCATTAGGATTTTGTTGTTAGAATTTTGTTGACAGTAATTGTTTCAAATGTCCTACCTTGGTTTCTGTTCCTTTTTATCTTGTATTAGTGTTTTCCCACTTGTTTATGGGTAAACATAGACAAATCCTCCTCAAAATTAGAGTAATTCTCTATAAATTTATCACTGTAATTTTGAATATTCGAAGTTTCTTGTTGAAAAGTGGCATAAACATGAATGAAGATACTATTTGAGAATAATATTAGTTGAGTGAGTAACATGTGATTTGTACGTCTTTCCTTTGAGATAAGAAAACTAGTGTGATAAAAGACATGAATTTTGTATGTCAGAATGTTAGTAGATTTGTTACTGTCAAAGTGTTAGTAGATTTGTTACCATAACTAAGAATAACTACCCTGGTTGCAGGAACACCTGAACTGTCAAAGTACAAACCTTTTCAAAAGGTTTTCAGCAAGACATCTAATACCCAGTATGACCCAGAAAGCTGCCTTGGAAGGTGTAAAAAAAGAGAACCAGATGCTTGTTCTCTGGGAATGGTAATCATTTAACATCACAAGGCAATTTACATCATATGTGTACTGACATGTAGCACATGAGACTTCTGCCAGGGTGGACAAGGCAAAGGGTGACCCAAGTCAGGCCTCCAGGGAGGGGCTTGACTAGGCAAGTCAGTGACTGCAAGGGTGGTGTGATGTTGAAAAGTTTTAAAATCTTTGCCCATTTTCAGGGGAAGATTTCACAACTATCCTCCAATTTAATTTGTTTCTTAGCAACCTGCAGATGTAATGATCCTTATCGTTGTGTGTGTATGGATCAAACTTTATCATCTCCACCTGTCAGCCTTTCTGTTCTGTAGAGCTTTTCATATTCTCACTGAAAATACTCTACTTGCCTTGTTCTAAGCATCAAAACTACTTCAGACTCCCCTAGAAACTCCTATTCCATGCTGTAGCAGATATTGTAGCCATTATTGAGTAAGTTCTGTTCCCTAAAACGTCCTTCCTGTATAAAGAAAATTGGATTGGACTTTATGGCTTGCCTGCCTAAAACAAAACATCCTGAGAAAGTGAAAAGATAAAAATCCCTGGTGTTACTTATAATTATGACTTGAGATGTGTATGGTAAAAAATACGAATTGTAGGTACAGTCTACCATCTAAAATGGAAGATTTCTTGGCCTCCTTTTTTGGAAAGGTGAGGAGTAATGACTTCATAAACAGATCTCAATAGAAGAGGGCAAATGTCACAGTAGCAGTAATATTCTGGGCCATTCTGCGTTTTCTCAAGTGGAGTATCTGTATCCTCATCTTTGGCAGTACTGCTTGCTAGTTCAGGATGTCATGTTGACCTATAGGCTCTTGTTCCAGAAACTTCTGATTCTTCCTTTATGAGGGAAAATTTACTACTTTCTGTGCTCAGAGGTGAAAAAAAGTCTGGTAAAAAGAGGGAATAAGTTTTTCAAATTCACGTGTATGTGTGTACTGGGGGCTTTCCTACATATTGGCCTCATCTGTTGTGGAAAGTGCATATTATAGCTAAACTTTGTGTTTATTTCTTTTAGTAATTCCTTGCTGAAGTAGCTTGAACAGGTGTTTCTGAGAAAATACCCACATATCTTGTTGAGGCTCTTACTTGCAGTCTGTTAGAATTTAATGAACTTTAAGGTAACTTCAGCTAACTCTAAGTAACTTTAACTGTTACTTAAAACTGCAGTTTGTAGAATGCTCTGCTCTACTGCTGTATCCGGAAAGGTGATGGAGCAAATACTCGTTCTCACCTACTCTTAACAGAGTGAGACACGTCTGGGCTGCAGGGTGCAGCTCTGGGTGCTCCAGAATAAACCTGAGTGAGCCAGTGAAATTCCATGAAGATGATGGAGTGGAGCATCTGTAAAATGTGGAGGGTGTGAGAGAGATGAGACTTTTCAATTTGGTGAAAACATGTCTTAGGGCAAATCTATCCATACCTTGCAAGGGGGAGTAGAGACATTAGAGCCAAGCTTCTTATTGGTACCCTGTGATAGGTCAAGAGGCTGCCAGGCACAAACTGAAATGCAGGAAGCTCTGTTTAGTTGTAAGAAAACATGTGCTGCAAGGATGGTCATGCCAAGCCAAGTTGTACGGAGAGTTTGTGGAGTCTCCATTCTTGAGCTATTCAAGCTTGAGCAGAGGAGTTAAACTTTGCAATCTCACATGGTGGCAGACAGAGTCCACAGCTCCAAAACTGTAATCTGAAGAAGGAAAACTTCAACTCTGTGGAAAAATAAAAAGAGCCATTTTTGGTAAAATATTTTGAAATGAGTCTCTGGATTTCCATGCCGATAGAAATCATTGTGCTATTCAGCTTTGTGCCAAGTTCTGCAGTAGTTAATAGTATGTTATAACTGGTTGCATAATGACAGATGTATGTGATTATTTCATAGAATCATAGAAAAAAATCAAATAGTCAAATGGTACAATCACTTACCTTATAATACTAAAGGTCACTGAGTCTGGCCATTAACCTCACACTACCAAATGCACCACTAAACTGTGCATTAAACCCTTAAATGCCACATCTGTAGGCATTTAAATAACTCTAGGGATGGCGTCTCAACCACTACTCTGGACAGGCTGTTCCAATGCTGCATAACCCTTCCAGTGAAGAAATCTTCCTCACTTCTTTTACAAGTATCTTCTTATGTTTACTGTTTAGTGAAGACTCAAGTTACTTATGTCTCTGACAGAAACGTTCCATTAATTAGTATGCCACACCTTCATATATCATGAGTAATTCAAATTTCAAAATAAAATCCACTGTAGAAGAAATATCTATACCTAAATTTGCAAACTTGACAGTTTGGAAGTGCATGTGTGTGAGAAGATATATATATATATATAAAATTAGTGTGCTTCATTTTTAGATATGAAACTTTGAAACTGAAATCTGTTTTGGAAATGGTGATATTTTTCTCTTCCCTTGCTTGTACTTTACCTCTGTACTCTCTCTGGGTGATGAATAATGATTTCTCCAGCTTTCAAGTAATGGTCTTCAAAGCACTTACTGCAGAGTAGAGTGCCTCAAGAAGTCTTCTGGGTTATTTTTTAACCCCAGTGGTAAATGATACTGCTTTGTTCTAAGAAGGAGACCATTCACTCTTAAGTTACCCTTTCAGGTCTAAGATTATACAGATGTAGGCTTTGGATTGTGCAGTCCAGGTACTTTTATGGAGACATCATACTTGATCCAAGCAGTTACATGCCACTGATATGCTCTTTCAAGGGAAATTATTATTACTAAATCGTTGTGTATTTACTGAAAGGTTTAGAAAATAAAAAATTATTTTTACAAGATTCTCTGTTGTCATATTTTAATGCTCTGTGGGAGAGTAAACAGGAAAATATGGTCAATGAAGAAGCATTTTGCAAAGATCTCTCTCATTACTGTACCTAAGGTGATATAAATATTAATGCAATACAAGTGTCAACTGTGAAGCTCATTTTCTTTTCTTTGTGTCAGGTTAAAGCAGCAACAGGTGAACAGGTATCAGCAGAGGATCTTGGAGGGGCAGATCTTCACTGCAGGTTTAAAGAAATATTTTCCCAGAGTTAATTTCTTCCATATTTTAGACTTCCCCTTCCCCTGCCCCTGCCCCTGCCCTTCTCTTATTTTATTTTATTTTGGTTTTAGATCTTTCTTAAGCTGTGTTTACCTTTTGAAAATTATTTCTGTGTTGTTGTCTGGTGCTGACTGATTGTTTTTTTGTTAGAATCTCACAGTTACATTGTGTTACTCTAGTTACTCTTCATTTACTGCTTTAAAATACTCACATGTCTAGTGTGCAGCATCATGCAATGTATGGAGGACATTAGTACTGAGTGTTAACAGAATGGTATGTATTGAGAAAGATAATGTATTTTCTAGATTGTATCCTTCTTACTGCCACATAGAACTCACTACAAGCAACATCAGAATAGCCTGTGCTTTTTGTAAAAAAATAATTCTTATCAAACCCAAAAAATATGTGCACATATTTCAAGTTCTGCAATTAGTAATAAAATTATGGCACAGTAAGTAATGTATTGCTGTATAATAAATCCTTTTTTGTTACTTCAGTTTGAAATGAATAAAGAATAATTTTGAAGGTCAGTTCATGCCATTTTTGTAAACACGTTTTTCTTTATAATTAAAATTAGTTTTTGCTGCATATGAACAATGCTTTTTATATTTTATATAGTAATTCAGATTTTTTATTTCCTGCAGTTGCTATTTTATTTCGTGTCTGATAACTTGAATGTATTATTTTGAAGAAAAGGTCAGGCATGGGATTTTTTTAAAAGTAATTTCATAATAAAACACAGCTGAATTGTTACATCTATATTTTCAAGGTCTTAGAAGCTTTAAAATTTCAAGTTTTCATTGCCTGATTTGTGTTGTTTTTTTCCCCCAAAGTATTCATCTTGCTATTGTTGTATATATACAGAAAATCTGGTGTAACAGATCATTATGCTTTGGATGACAATCATGCACTTCATCTGGCAAGGAAAGTTGTAAGAAGTTTGAATCTCCAGAAGAAAGTAGATGTAAGTCTCTTGAGTCTGAAAACACTGCATTGGTGAAATTAGGAATGCTTTTTCTCTGCCTGATTGATATAACACTTGTTTTATAGAACACATATTTTTGTCTATGACTTTACACATTTGAAAATGGAAGTTATGGTTCTTGTCCTTAAAGACTTCTCTGATGCTTCAGTTCTGCAATTACATTCCTGCTGTGTTATTCCCTGCTGTATTATTCCCAGTAAAACTACAGGGATTAAGTGCAAGAGTGAAGCAACTAGAAAAGTGCTTCAGAGTCATAGAATTGCACTTTTAGATTAATACAGTCTTGCAAATTACTTAATTTAATTTTAAACTGACATGATCATTTCCATGGACATAAAATTAGATCCCTGCTGAAGCATCTTTTTGAATAGACATTTTCAGGGGTTATTAAGGAGTTGAAAACTGAGGAGGTAGACCTAATTCTTGACAATGAATTGTATTGATTTAAGAATTCCTTGTAGTAAATGGGATAGCTAGCATATGGGGAATTACCTTATTTTATTTTAGTAGGAGGTATGAGAGGGTGAATGGAAGCTCAAGGAAGGCAAGATGTTGTATTCAGTTGTGTGACAAAATCTTCACCCATTTTTCAGAATGCTGCCTACCTGAGAGGGCATGGGGGGAAAGTAAGCAAATAGGAGGACATGCCTAATTTTTTTGTAACATGGAAGAAGTGGAGCACATGTGGAGATATATGCAGGAGTAGGAAAAAGGTAACAGTAAGTGAGAAACTGTTATCAACCTTCAGTTTAGGAAACTTGACCTTTGTGCAAAACGACAACAAGCCAGTACAGGCATTTTGATGTTGTTGGTGAAGAGAAGTCTGTGCTCACAGAAATTAATTGTTGTTTGAATTTTTAAGTCATAATGTGAGCTGATGGTTCCTTTGTTGTTTAAATTGTTTTGTTAAATTGCTATAGGTGACTGTAGAACCATCAGAAGAGCCTTTATTTCCAGCTGATGAGATATATGGAATAGTTGGTGACCAGCTAAAAAGAACTTTTGATGTCAAAGAGGTATGAGTATTAATGCAAGATCCATATGCCCATACATATATGCACAAATTTTCGTGCAGGAAATCACTCTTTATATTGTCATTATTGGTAATATCTGATTTGGGTACTTATTTCTTCATAGTTTGGTCCAACAGACCCATTGTGATAGCAGGGACTTGATGAAAATGTAATAGTTTTTGGTTATACTTTTCAGAAGTATTAGCAAGGATGAGAGATTAGTAACAGTCTGGAAAAGCTGACAGAAATGGGAACTCCTCATTGGCAAAGCATTCTATGGACTTGCCCAGGGATATGATGGCTTTCTTTTTCTGTCAGCCCTGTGAAAGATGAATAGTTTAAATATTTATGGAGTATAAGCACACCAAACAATTGAGCCTTCTTCCCACTGCATACAAAGACTATTGTACTCTACTGTAGGTCTAGTGCAATTATCTGCCTTGGAACCTTCATCTGAGCCAACATGCTTTCTAATATTTTGCACAAATCTCACGTTTGGAACCTTTTTAACTACTAGCCAAGTATGTATTTTAGGAAGAGTCTTAATACATACCTGTCTTAAAAATATTTGGCAAAAATTACTAGGATTTGCTTTGCATTAAGGGGAAAAAGAGATGAACATTTTCACTGAGTTTCATAGTTCACTCTCAGAAGTTGGAATAGTTCAGATTTATGTTCTTTTAAAGTTGAAATAAATATCTTCTGGGGAATGTCTTGCTAGCAGTGGATCTGTATTTATAAAAAATGGCTCCTTTGCATCATAGAGAAACCTCAAATCAGATCTTCATTATTTTTGTATGTCACAAACTCAAGCAAGCCTAAAAACAATCATATCTCTTAAGAAAGTGACTCGTGACTGTATATGTGTTTTTCTTTACAAATGAGAGGCTATTGATTAATGTTTAATATAAGCAGAGGTTTGTCTTTGAAATGCAATCAGGAAAATGTTGTTCTGTGTAATTTAGCTATTTGGTTGGAACATTCTTAATCTTGAAATTCCATTTTTTACAAACATGTAGAGGAATCACACTTCAAAAGCTAAATGGGCTTTGCCTGCCATCCATACTGTTTATATGGTGGGCTGCTTGATGTTCTGTAAATGGAAAGGTTTTAAGTTACATATTCTCATGGCCTTCCTTTCTAAACAAATTAAAAACTTTGAAGGATCAGGAATTTAATGTTATTTTTCCATTTTTTCTTAAGGTCATTGCTAGAATTGTAGATGGAAGTAAGTTTGATGAATTCAAAGCCATGTATGGGGATACTTTAGTTACAGGTAAGTAGAAATATAATTATTCTGTATAAGTTTCCACTGGTTTTATAGTTGGGTTTATTCTGGCCCACCCACTGATTTTTTAATGATGTTTATCTTCAGAAGAATAGCAGTTTCTGTTACCGGGAGAAAGTGTTACCTTTATATGCTATGGAAAAATAAATACATGTGGGAATTTACAAATTAATCTCTCTCCCTTAGGATTTGCAAGAATTTTTGGTTACCCAGTAGGAATTATTGGAAACAATGGAGTTCTTTTCTCAGAGTCAGCAAAAAAGGTAAACAGATAGGTTATTAGCTTCTTTGCCATTGAGAAACAAAACTTCTAGTGGACAACTTGCTCTTGAGGAACATTTTTAAATAATGAAAGAGAACAGGCTCCACATTTTTCGTGTAAATATGAAACAAGTATAAGCTGTTAATAATCTGTAAAAAAAATTGACCATGTTTTAGAAACAGTGTTTGGTAGATCTTTCTGATGTGAAGAAGATAGGCCAATAGCAGAACAGCATTTGAATGCGTGTGAATACAGTGTAGTTGAAATAATATATCCTGAAACTTAAATCTGTTACAAGACAAGTCCATCCTGATTACATCAAATACCCTGTTGGGTATTTCTAACCTCTAAACTAT
>VXBB01012993.1:185275-218429 GCA_013399915.1 Illadopsis cleaveri
GCACCAGCCTGGCTGGGGTGAGACTGGGGGGAAATCGGTTGCTTTACCAGGGCCACCACGGAGAGAAAGCTGTCTGGATTCGTTGCAAACCACCTGGGGATATCCTTGTCACCTAGACCAAACCGCTCACGTTTCTACAATGAACTGATATATATAAATATGTCTGTCCTCCACAGGCACACTGTGTATTTCAGCAAACTCATAACGTGTTTTAATCCTTTGTTTGTCTCTATTAATAAAGTCAGTGTTCTGATGACAGGATTTTGGGTGTTTTAATTCACACATGGGAATCCCTAGCACTCAGAGGGAGAGGCTAAAGGTAGGTACCTCTAAAACTACTGCAAGTGTTACTGTGTGCTTTAACCAGGCTATCAGCCAGGTCAGGACAGGACTAGAAACCAAGGTTTGTGTGTTCTGGTGCTGCTCAGCTGACATCTGCTCCCTCCCCACAGACACCTAGAGGGACTGTGACAAATACGGAGGGTTAGGACCTCAGGTTTTCCTTGGGAGAGGACAGGGTGCATCCCGGCTGCAGGGACTTGTCTGGGGAGGCAGTGTATGGGGGACAACCACTATAAGCTGGATCATCTGTGTTACTTTGTGTTTGTTTCCTGTAAATGGTGGATCCCTGAAGGAACTTCTTGCCTCTCTGTCACAATTCAACTGTGGGTGTCTTTGCGAGAACCAGCTCTTAATTCTATCAGCGTGGAGATGAGGGGCTGCATGGGCCAATGCAGACACAGGGGAAAGACATATAAGGAAATTTCATATTTCATGCTGAAGAGAGGACAAGTTTAGGTGTTCTGTGAAAAAAAAAGGCTTCTGTAAGGCATAAAAGCAATGCTTTTTCCTTTACTCCTAAACAGTAAGAGCACATAAGCAATTCTGACTGAAACAGGTACAGAGAAGCTGATTTCAAAAAGAGACCCACCACAGCAAATTTTGCTATCAGTATTACCACTGTTATTGCCAGTATTGTAGTTGTTGGGGTTTATTGTTGTTATTAGTTACTATTTCCCAGGACTGGAATGACCTCTTCTTAGCCTGGAGAAGGGTGAAATAAAGGGTAGCTGAAAACACCTAGAGTGTGAAGGCTGTTTTGACAGGTGGGGCCACAAGACTGAGGTATGCCATTCATGGGCAAAGGAGTACTGGCCTGGGGGACTGTGTATGTGGGGGAGTCAGGAGGAGAGGGTTAAATTAAAGCAAGAGCCATGGTGTACTTGGTGGGAACACTGTTCAGAGAGAATTGACAGAAAGAAATGGATACGTATTGAGCAGGGATAGAGAAGTCAGGAATGGCAGCCAGCTCTGCCTGCAACTTTTGTGATGGTGGGTGAGTGAAGCCTGTAGGGGAGAGGTGTGACAGTGCATTCACAGGGCTGGAGCCAAGTGTCAGGTTTTGTAAACTTGTAACTGCTTGTGAAGGTTTTTATGGTATTTCCCAGAGATAATGTGGAAATTTTTAATTTCTCAAGGAATAATGAAATAATTTTCATAGTTTGTCTGTTTTGTTCCCATACAAATAATAACAAGGACTTATATTTTGGTATTTTTTATACTCTGGCTGTTTGATGCTCCCGTCAGCACTGTGTCCAGCGCCAAGTACCACAGCCATCTCAATTAACTGCTTGTGTGTATTGACTCTACATATAATATTTATTGAAGGTGTATTTACAGAGAATTGGATGAAACATGAAATATTGGACTAAAATATATCAAGAACAGTTCAGCTTACATGTTGATTTTGTAGTTCTTGTTTTGCCTGATTACAGTACTCAAAATTATAAATGTGGTTTACATAAAGATCAAAATTTTAAATCTAAAACCTAACTTAAGGAATTAGGATTTCAGGTTTACTTTCATGATCCTGGAATTATGACAATACTCTCTGCAATGTTGTGTATACTAACCTGAGGGCTCTTAGCTTGTTGATTATATACATGACCACTTACATGACATTACAGATATTTCTATGTAGAGATTAAAAAAAATAGGTGATGAGAGAAACTCGTGCTGTAAGAGTCAGGATAGATTTGGCATTTGAATATTTTTCACTCCTGAAATCAATTACATGAAATGACACAATTTTTTAGTTTAAAATATCTCCTGATTTCACCTTACTAACACTTCCAAAGTGGGCCCTACACACAACGTGTCCAAAACAAGAAGCACAGATTTTGAGGGTTCATCTTGGATTTAGACACCAAAGAATGTTGCAAGAAAGTCTGGATTCAATAACTGTGGTTCAGAATGAATGTGTTTACTGAGTAAGAAGTTGAAAAACCCAGCTGTTTCAAGTCCTGTTATATTAGAAGTCAACCACAGTAAATCTGCTTGCTTCCTGCCAATTCCATTTGAAGAACAACTTTTTCTTTTTGACTGGATCTTCCAGCTAGAAAGAGATGTGAAAACTCCTCCTGATGGGCTGATTGTCAGGTCATTTCTTTCTGCGTGGTGGGTTGACCAGCAGTTTCAGCTGGCCCCAGAGCCCAAGGGATCAGTGCTGTGTGCCTGGGTTACTCACCAGTTTTGGAGGCTTCTGGCAGCTCCCAGGCACTTGGGTTTGGCTAAAACATTTACCCTTGTTTTCAGCTACTCTGCACATGAAGACAAACATAGGGAGACATAATGAAAAAGTCTTGCAAAAAGACTTTAAGAGGGTATTATATATAACTGCTATATATATATATAACTGCTATATTATATATATAACTGCTATCTGAAATAAATAAAAATGAAATAAAATGCTAGAAATCAAGGAATCCATGCAGAAACCCCATCTCTGTCAGTAGTCCAACCCCAATGAAGAAGCTAGTTGAACATCAAGCAGCTGGCCAATGAGGCGAGCCAGTCTGTCCAGTTTGTCTCTTCCCCTTGCCATGTGTGGGCTTTCCCCATGTTGTACCTGCTAGCACAGCATGATCCTCCTTCTTCTAGAGCAAACCTCTTCCCAGAGACCACCTAGTCAAGACTCAAAGATGATCAACTTACATTGCTTATCTGCAGCCAAGTCTTCTTCAGGAGGCTCTACATCATTCTCAGGCTTGGTGTTCCTGGTGGAGGAAGGCACTGCTCTTCATTAACCAGCATTTGGAAACTGTATGTGCATAGGTGGCAGCCCCTGGGGTAACAGATTGCACAAGCACTGAGAGGAAAACTGAGGTTCACATCAGAAGTCACAGAGTTTGGAGGTAACATTGCATGGATAAAGTGTATTTCACATATGCTGGACAAATCCCGTGACGTTTTCTCCTGAGGTGAGTTTAGCTGCTTCTCAGATTCTGAGGTGGTTTTTTGTTGTTGTGGTAGGTTTGGTTTGTTCCCCTCTCTTTCCCTACCCCACTTCTTTCAGTACCTCCTTCTGTGTGTTAGCAGAGTAAATAGTTACACACTAATCAACACTGAGTGATAGAATATGTGGATGTTTTCAAGCATTCTACTTTTTTGTAACTTGTATAGAAGTACATGACATTGCATCAAGCCAGTTGCTGTTCCTTGTAAGGTTTCAGTTTAACATAAGTCGTGGAGACTTTATGCCTTTCTGCTGGTGGTGGATCCACCACAGATTGGAGCTAGGCAAAAACGAAACCAGCAGAAGAACAAGAGGTGGCAGTGTTGTAATGGAATGACATTTTCAGCACACANTAGGCTTTTAGATTTTGACAAGACTGTGCAGATGGTGTGTGGGACCTGTCTGGAGCCCTTCCACAGAGCCTGTCTGCAGTAGCAGCTGTAATGAGATTGGAAATGAAAACATAAGAACTGATTAAACATTCAAGGGTGGCTCTTTTAATTCCTTCCAAGTAAATGGCAAATATTCTTTTGTATGTGGAAATTGACTTGATTGCAACTTGGAGATCCTGGTTGTTTTGCTTGGGAGGCAAAATGTCTTTTGACTTGCAGGCACTACAGTAAGAGAATGACCACGACCACACAGGAGCCAGACTTTGTCCCAGAAGTACTTCCCTTCTTCCAGTCCCCTATGATTGTCTTAGGATCCTACAGGATTCACAGAAATGGTGATACCAATGCAAGAACCAGCTGCTGGGTTCCAGCTGTGAAGCACAAATTACATTTCAGGCACAGAGAGAGTGGATGGTGGTGAGGGCTCACTTCTATGCCTGGGAAGACAGATCCTCCTGGAAGCTCTGCTAAGGCACACAGAGAACAGGGAAATGATTTGAAACACCCAGCACAGCCTCACCAACGGCAAGTCCTGCCTGGCCAGCCCAGTGGCTTTCTCTGGTGGTGACTCTGGTGGAGTGACAAGAGAAGAGCTATAGATATCATCTATCTGGACTTCTGTAAGGCCTTTGACACAGTCTTCCACCACATCCTCCTCTCTGAATTGGAGACAGATGGATTTGATGGGTAGACTGCTTGGTGGATGAGGAATTGACCATACAGTCACATCCAGAGGGTAGTGGTCAACTGCCCGATGTCCAGAGGGACATCAGTTGAAAGTGGTGTCCCTCAGAGGTCAGTATTGGGATCAGTACCATTAAATGTCTTTAACAATGACACAGACAGTGGCATTAAGTGCAAGTATACAGATGACATCAAGCTTAGTGGTGCAGCTGACATTCCTGAAGGACAGGATGCCATCCAGAGGGACCTGGACAAGCTCAAGAAGGGGCCCATAGGAATCTCATGAGGTTTAACAAGGCCAAGTTCAAGGTGCTGCACCTGGGTCAGGACAACCCCCAGCATCAGCACAGGCTGGGGCTGTACAGATGGAGCAGCCCTGTGAGAAGGACTTGGGGGTGCTGGTGGGTGAGAGGCTGGACATGACCCAGCCATGGGCACTCCCAGCCCAGAAAGCCAAACATGTCCTGGGCTGCATCCAGAGCAGCATGGGCAGCAGGGGAGGGAGGGGGTTCTGCCCCTCTGCTCTGCTCTAGTGAGACCCCACCTGGAACCCTGCACCCAGCTCTGGGGTCCTCAGTCCTCAGCACTGGGAGGACATGGAACTGCTGGAGTATGTTCAGAGGATGGCTACAGAAATGATCAGAGGGACGAAAGACCTCACGTATGAGGAAAGACTGAGACGGCTGGTGTTCAGAGAACAGAAGGCTCTGGGAAGATCTTATTGCAGTCTTTCGATACTCACAGGGGGGATAAAATAAAGATGGGCCCTGCTCTTGGCGGGGCCTGCTGTAATATGACAGGAGGCAGTAGTTTTAAACTGAAAGAGGGTAAATTTAAGTTAGATATAAGGAAGTAATTTTATGACGAGGGTGACCAAAAATGGCACAGGTGTCCTGGAAATGTAATAGGTGCTCCAACCTGGAAACACTCAAGGTCAGGTTGGACAGGGCTCTGAGCAACGTGATCTAGTTAAAGATGTCCCTGCTCATTACAGGGAGGTATTGAACCAGACACCCTCTCAAAGTCCCTTCCAACCCAAAGGATTGATTCTATGACTCTATAAAAAAGATATCATACCCTACCATTCTTCACAACAGACTTATTAACTCTAGTTAGTGGTCACACTAGATATGCTGATTTTCTTCCTTATGGAGCTGGAGTTCCTGTATGTCTCTTTGCACTGATCTGGTAAAGTACATTCCCTCTGACTAACCTTACAGACTATTTAGAATTCATTAATGACACACAATTTTCAGGTACACTCTTCTCTGTTGTATCAGCTAGAAATTTATCTGCTTATTCCAAAAAGTCCGGTAGAGCAATCATGCATAGGTTCACCTTTTTTTAATAGCCTCGCGTTGGCTTTGCATGGACTGGTTTTTGGTAGCAGGGGGGCCACAGAGGTGGCTTCTNAAAAACCCATGCCGTCTCCCTGGGTTGTTGGTGGGAGGGAGGGACTGAGGGGGAGGGGATGGAAAAGGTGTTTTTAAGGGCTTGTTTTACTTCTTAGTATTCTTCTCTGATTTTATTGGTAATACATTCACTTCATACCTCTAAGCTGAGCCTGTTTTGCCGTTGGAGTGTTTTCTCCCAGTCCTTAACTCATGAAGTCTTCATTAAATTTTTCTCTCCTCTGCCCAGCAGGGAAGGGTGAGTGAGTGACTTTCTCAGGTGTCTGATATTTGGCCAGCGTCAAACCACAAAAAGCCTTCAGAATAGCCACTGAGTTCACAAACATTTGCAACAAGATTTTACAAGTCTTGTTTAGAGGTTTGCCACTTCTTTAAAAAAATCACCTTTTCATGCCATCCAGAAAGAATTAAAGAAACCAAACCACTGGCTCAACTGAGAAATGCAATAGCTAAGCATTAAATGACTGTTTCAGTATCTTCCAGGCCAAGATAAAGACTTATTTGATATACAGAATTGTTTAAAGCATAATTGAATTCTGGTTGTGAATTTGGGAGACATCACTGGCAGTTGTCTGCTTGTGTTAATCCATAAAACAGGTAACACTTCAGACCAAAGTGCACATCCTTGCCAAACACAGATCACAGAAATGAAACTAATGATGACAATAGGATGATGTGTTAAACAAAATGCAACTGAAATTAAGAACATAATGAAAAGCATAAAGGCAAGTGAAAGATTATCGCTTTTTAGGTGACATATCCATGGAAGATGCTGTACAAGCCATAGTTTTATTGTAACCTCACCTCTTATTTGTATTGATGGAATAATCAGCAATCTCTATGAAGTACATCAGGGAGGATATTTTTCTGTACCTGAACACAGAATTTTTGGTCTTGTTTAAATTGTGATACTAAACTCATGTGGGGATTAGTAGACAGTGAACCTGTCTTTTTAAATAGCAGAATCAAGTAGGGATTAACTAATTTATTTGTATCAAAAAATAAGGGGACATTTTCTTCCTGACAATGTATTATAAACACTAGTGCAGGTATGGGATTTCATAATGAACCAGTGGACCACAGCAGATGTGAAAGATGCAATTCTGAATTTCTGTACAAAGTAATCCAAACAGGAAAACAACAAGAACAACAACACACTTCAGGGACAGTTTAGTGGCTGGAGAACTGATCCATTGGTGGTTGCATCAGTTACTCTTTTATTTAGATACCAGTACTGCACCCTAGCCAAACTGTGTATTTGTTCTGATTTGGATTTACTTATGCCATTTCATTGCTATTACATTATTTCTAGGGCTATTTCTATCTCATAAATCCTTAACTGAGTAAAGCATTGGAGATCTGAAGAGCCATGGGAAACTTCCCAGCTTCTCTTGAAAACATGGTGTTGACTCTATTTTGAGAAACACCCAAGCTCCTTGGAAAGGTAGTGGTAGCTCAAAAGAAAGACTTGGGGCAGAAGTTGGTCAGATTATTTGTTATAAGAATATTTCTGACGATGTTAGAGAAAATTAACATGTGAAGTACATACAGCCGTGCTAATTACTGCTTTCCTGTCTGGGCAATAGCCAGCAGCTATTGGAGAAACATGTATAAGACTTCAGGTTCCTGCTGTTATGTGGGCCGTGGAAGGTGCTCCTGGAGGAAGCTCCGGAGTCATCCTGAGTTTCTTGGCACGTGGTTTGGCTTTTCCGCACCGTGAACACAAGAGGGTGCTGGTTACTGTGCGGAGACTTTCCCTTAGGAAATAGTTTTTCTTTTCGCTGGTCTAGAATGAAAAAGAGAAGAGGGAAGTCTGCTGCCCTGAAGACCCATATGCCGTGTACTGAAAAGACATGATCAAGGCCATCAGTATGCAGGAAATCACATGTAAGTAAGCTTCCTTAACAGTATTGAAGTTACAGGTATTTATTGTTTGCATCCTACTTCATCCATCCTTTACTCTTCCTGAAGTCAAAGAAAGCAGTATTAAAAAAGGATGCAATTTTCTGGCATCATTTCAGCAGGCCTGGTGGGCACTTGGATAACATGAGGGTTTAGCAAGGTCACCCCTGGGCTCAGAAGGCACGCTGCACTGGAGACTTTTCAAGCCACTCAAATTCTAGATGGGCTTTTTTAGCCCAATCAATTTTGACTTGATTTATGGCTCCATTATTAGAATATGCTCATCCAATAAATATATAAATTAAATATATACACAGATTAGTTCTGTGTATATATTTATCCAATATATATCCAACTAAATATATACACAGATTAGTTCTTAGACCATGTTCTACAAATTCAGTAGAAGATGGAAGCTGAGGAGTGTGAACAGTGTTTGTTGGGATATTGCTGGAAAACAGTTTAGCAGTTGCTAGAGGAATTGTCACATTGGTTTGCTGGATTATGTACGTTGTGTCTGGATGAGATATTTATGAGGAGCCCAATTTGACCATCTAGCTAATGGTTACCTGAGTAAATCTGGTACATTGCCTGAGGAGGTACCACTTGAATTAAAATTAGTTCAGATACACACTTGGAGAAGAACAATAGGCATTTGAAGATAGACATTGAGAAAGGTCTTAAGCTTTGATTTACGATATCTTATGAATATTGGGAATTTATTAACCAGCTTCTTGACTGTAAGACAGGGGTTTAAGAAACATGGAATTTATTCAGAGAAATTGTAGTTTTGGTTGGGGTTGGAGGGGTTTGTGCTGTGTAAGAAAGACACTTATTCACGCTTGTGCGCTTTTTTTGTGTTTATTGTGGTTCAGGGGAGACTGATGTTGAGGCACGAAAGATAACCCAAAAATGACATGATGCTGTGTTAATCTTAAAACACCTTAAGCAGATTCTTACCAATGTATTTCAGAATTGTTACTGCAGGCACACACACTTACCTATCTATGAATCAACCAATAAATCTCCCTGTATGCATGCATGCATACACGTCAGCAGAAGATGTAAGCAAGTTTCATCATGTGATGGAGAGGGAGGAAAGAGCTTTGCAATAGTTTTCCTTTTGTATATGCCAACTTTTATCCAGTCCCTTCTTGTTCTTGAGCAAGCAGAACTACTTTTTTTAGTACCATTATTAACTTTGTATTGTCTTTCTTAAGTAAGCCTAATTTTTTCTCCTTAGCATGGCAGTAAGTAAAGAGTTTCATTCAATTTCCTATTCAATTATAGAAATAGAATTTTTCTTACTCTCCAGTCAGGCATGTACTTCAGCACTGGAAAACCTTTCAGCTCTGAAAGAATACAAATGCAGCAGTGAATACAAAAAGTGAGCTCTCGCAACCTAAATAGGTATCTTGTCTTAATGATGACTTAATAGGGTAGAAACCAGCTAACAAAAATAATGCAATTTATCCCTGAATTAATGAAGAAATGTTCTACAGAGCTGGCAGAAGCCATGAATAAAACTGTTTCTAAGTACATGCAAAATAATTAGCGCTAGGGACATTTGTCAATGGAGCTACCAAAAACTGAGTATTTGTCAAGTACTAGCTTGAGTATGCTCTTGGATATGCTCTTGGAAAGTAACTTAAGAAATTATCTGATTATGAAAGAGAATATTTTGAGGAGTTTTTACTGGCAGTCAACCTAGATTCAAATTAATTTTTTCAGTTGAGAGGTAGGTTTGCCATTTTTTGTTCTATCCTTCCGATTTCATTATTTATGGCAGATCAGCAAAGTCTTTGTCATTTACTGAAAAAAATTCCAAAGTAAGAAGCAAACAATGCTGTTGAAAAATAGCTCTCAATACAGAGCATCATCTGAGGACAACTTCCTGTTTGGACTTATGCACTAGGACTGTGTGTACTGTGAGTGAATAGTTATAATTTCCCTCTGGAAAAGATGTTTTGCAGTTGGTCTGGATGAGGATGGGCCCTTGTCTTCCAGAAGAGTCCTGACTACTACTCTCCAGACAAGTACACACTGAAACAAGCAGTTTGTTTTCACTTGTGCCATGATCACAAAAGTATGAAACAAAAGAAACCTTTGTTTTGTGCATTTCCTTGCCTCACTGCGTATCTCAATTGTGTTAGCAATTATCAGGTAGCAGGGCAGAGTAAAGTTAGTGCTATACAGAACATGTAGTCACATGAAATCTGACAGAGATTCTAAGTGCCAGATCCAGAGCAGAGGATAATGGAATCACTGGAAAAATCAAGTATCTTCTGCTTCCTCTTTTTCAGAAGATACTTTGTGTTCCTAGTTTTCAATTACCTTTGCCTCCCTCCTGCCTTTCTCCTCCCCAGTTCATGGTATTTTCTTATTTTTAGACATGTGTTATATTCACAGTATATTTCCATGGGCACAGGAGCCAAGCTGGCCAAGTGCTGTTGAATGTTGATGACTAATGAAGAACGTCCACTGGGCTGCCTGGTGGAGTACTTATGTATTTCATTCCCCAGCTCCCTCCTGGACAAATTCTCTTCTTTTTTTATCAACACAAACAGGCCTCCAAGTTCCCTCTAGTCCTTGTGTCACAAAGCAGGAGCAGAGCATGTAAGTAGTAGTGTTAGGATGATAAGTGAAGCACAACAACTGAGCGTTGTTAAGGATTGACGCTCACAAAAGATGTTCTAAACCAGATCTTGCTAACAATGAACTTAATTCCATGTCTGTATCCTCATCCTAAAAAAAGATGAAACAATAGTTGTGCTGACACCAGCAAGGTCAGAATCTCACCCCAGGCCCTTGCCTTCCCCTTCCTTATAATTCTGCCCAGTCTTGTATTTGGCAAGAAAGACACACATAATTTTCCTTGTTCTTGTTCAGCTCTTTCCTGCACCATTCGTCATTCTTCTCAACATATCAGATCACATTTAACATAAATTTTAAGTTTATATGCACAAAACAAGTATAGCACACATAATCAATAGGTGCACACTTACTTGAAGTGCACCTATCGAGTATGTTTCTTATGATGTAGTAGACAGGTTACAGTATCTGGAGTATAGCAGACATATTGTTCTTAAAGCACAGTTGTTTCCTACACGAATAGTAAGATTTTGCCATAACTCCTGTCTCATCATAGAATATGCTTATGCTATGTAGTTTGTTGAGCATAAGGCCCAGTACAGTTTAGGTTCTACATCTGTATTACTAAAACACTGCCCTATGTAATGAAGATGTTAAAAAAGAAATTTCATCACCCTAGGTTCCTCACAACAGAGTTTCTGACATCCAGCTGCAGGAAAAAAAAACCCCAAATAATTGAATGGCACATCAATAGAACAGCTAGAACCTAGTTAATCTATTGAGTGACTCCCTACAAAAACCTGTGGGCCTTTATTCCCTCAGAATTTATGCATTTGTTCCCCAAGTGCCCTGCACATGCCTCTTGGTGCAATGGCAACTTTTGGTCTGGGGCCTCCTAATACCTTATAGAATTCTTTCCCCACGACCCCACAGGCAGGCCAGTAACTGTTCTTATCTTGTTGCGACACAGCTTCTGCTGAGGACTGCAGCCTCCTCATCTTCTGGTTTGTGCTTCTGATGCACTGGTTTAGTTGGTAGAGAATGGGAAATTAAGAAGTCTTTGGTTTAAAGTAAGGACTGCTAGGCAATAACTTAAACACTGGTTTGTAATCAACATTATTCTCACTGTACATGCTAGTAGGAAAATTACTAAGAAAACTAACTCTATTCCAGCAGAAACATCTCTAGATGAAAGCCTGCAACTACTGGCATACAACTCCAGAAAATTCAGCTACTCATGCTAAAGTAAGTAAATTCAAGGCAAACAACATAGTATATCACACTGTGTTGTAAATTTAAGTTCCTTATTCCTACTTAAAACTTGTTTATTAAGCCAAACATTAATATCTCTCCACAAGGACCAGACCACAATCATTGTTTTCCAATATCAAATCCCTGTCTCCACTTTTCTTTAATTCATTCTATCAGGTTAAGTATCTTTCACCATTATTTTCCTTTCAGAAAACCAAGTAATATTTATTTTGCATATTAGAGCACTAGCACAAGGTCCAGTATCACAGGCTAGGTGCTCAAATAAGGGAACACTACTTGTCTGAAAGCAAGATGTCACCTTGCCACAAGAAATATGACACCTGCTCTGTGGACCTGTGGTAGGTTTGGCACAACAGGAGAACTGAATTTTCAGTTCTATCTGCATCCTGCTTTTAGAACAAAGGTAACATGTTTTAGCCTTCAGACCTTGTTATTTAAATATCAAACTAAGGTCAACATCAATCAGGAGAGGAACATTCTCTACGTTTGCTAGAATGATGGAATTTTCTGCAACTGTATGTTGTGTGCTACTCCATGTTTGTCATCATGAGTGGATTAAAATACTAAAATGTGTTATATACAATAAACACATATATAAAAGTTTAGGCACCACTTGAATGACTTCCCACTGCAGATACGACCATGGCTTAAGTGTAGAGGCTATATAAAACTGAATATTACATAGCTGAGAGCAATAAAAATATTTGATTATAATAATTTTGTTATGGTGGGTGCAGATAATAACCCAAAGTTATGTTTGGCAATGACATAGCCTAATCATAATAAACTTTTTTTCATATACAGATCAAATGCAGTACTTGGGTGGCAATAATGAGTTTGAAGTGTAAAAGATTACTTTTATGTGTACTTTCCTATACTTTTGTGTATACAATGTGAAATCAAGTTCTGCTTCATTATGTTTTTTTAAGTGGTGCTACTACTTGTGATCCACTCTAATTTTAGATTCTCAAAGCAAAATTCTAGTTGTGTGAAGTACCACCTTATGTAGAGTAAGTACATGAATGATGAAATTGCTACATTGAATTTATATTTTTCTTGGGGTTCCCTGTACAGTAATCATGAGACCTTGAAGATCAAGTTTTACAGTTTTATTTTTCTTAATTAAGTATTGAAAACAGATCAGTGAAATGCAGATACAACATATCATTAGCGGATGCGCATTCATTTTATGACTACCACTGTATTCTTATTGCCCAACACCCTTTATTAGATGGCTCTTAACAGAAAGTACAAACATGACAAGTACACAGGGATGGACAATACAATCAGAAAAGGAAAAAAATTATGTCAACAGAAATAATAATAATATGTAGACAACTCATAACCTCTCTGCAAATGTGTAGGGGTCAGACAGAAAAACCACTCTTGTCCTGTCCCCCAGTGGACCCCTCAAGCCCCCTTCTCTCTGCATTTCCACACCAATTTTTTCAGAGCATGTTAAGCTGTTTGTTGTTTCAGTAATAAAAAAAACCAAGTCAAATTCTGTCCCTCCTTTGGTCGTCAGGTAACTAATAAACACTTGCCTCATTGACTCAAAAGCAGGGTCAGAAAAATGACATTTCAAGTTATCTATACAGACTAAAGCTGTTCCAAATGCCCTTTACAATGTATAACTTCCCTCTGCCGCAAACAGACAGGAAAGATGACAATATGTTGGCATAGCAGGTTTTTAGGTCAACAGCTATGCCAACATCTTGCCTCCTCTCCAGCTCTGCAAAAAGGAACTTCTTGGAAAGGTGTCTGTGGTAACTGTACAATCTTTAAGTGTGATTTGTTTGATCTAAAATAGAAAACCAAAAATTATGTAAAAGCTTCACACTGTTATGTAAAACCTCTGAATATCAGTCTCACCATACAGCATAAAGCAATGCTAATGTGAGTTGGTTTTTACCCCTTAGGCTAGGAGATCTAAAAAAAATCTCTGACAAAAGCCAAGTTTGTAATTCTGTGCCTATAACAGCTGCAGAGACAGTGTTTCTTAACTGTTTTTCACAAAGCAATAATGCATTCAGGTCGTTTCTTACCAAAGCATCAATAAAATCCAAGAGAGAGGGTGGATGATCTACAGCTGCATCTTATACACTGCAGTGGAATCATATTCTCAAGTGGCTTCATTTTAAACTCATTTTCTGTTTGGTTTCTCTTTTTTTCCCAGATTCACCTCAACAAAGTGATTACAAAGGAAGATATTTAAACACACATTTGCTGTTACAAAAATACATCAGCAGCTCCATTCATACTTAGAAATCACACTGCCGCCTTGTCGAAATCTATTTCCATTCACACAAACATTTGCAGACGGTAATTTTGGGAGCAGTGGATTTGCCAAGGAGACAGATTTTCAGGAGGAAAGTGGTAGTCATTACAAAACTGGAGACAGATTCCTCCAATTTACCTTGCCCACAGTGCACACTTCCACTGTTTGATAGTTGATTGGTGTTTTCACTTATTTTAAACAAAGGAGGGGAGATACTTTACTTTATTTCTCTAATCATGTACCTGGTTCTATAAAGCAGTCCGAATGGCAAGAGTGAAATGTAAGAGTCTAAGAAGTGTAAAGGCAGTTGATAACCTCTGGAGCATATTGACCACTAGGTCAGTCATTCACAACACCGAATGTGCTTTACTGAACAGATGACATTGTCAGCTGTGGAACTTACCAACTGTACCTTTAAGTTTCACTTCCAAACTCTGTATTCAAATCTAACACCTTGCGTTTAAATCAGCATTTTGGAGTCTTGGTAGTTTGGGGATTTTTTTCCTCCAGATTTTTAAGAATGAGGAGAAAAGCAAAGGAAAAATTGTTTACATTTGTTGCAACATCTTTGACGTAAGAGAAGTGCATTCACTGTCACCAGACACCCTGGTATTTTAAAATTTTGTAAGCAATCTTCAAAGAAGCTGGGGTTCAGTAAAATCTTTCAAAGCTGAGGTTGCACAGTGTAGCCTCCTTCGGGTGTTACCTTGCTATCAATGATCAAGCCACTTCAAAATATACAACCTAGAACCCTTCAAAAAAGGGAGTGAAGACAGAATATCACATTTTTCCATATTACATAAATAGAATAGAAAATATTCTGAAGCCAAGCACTTAATCACATTTCAAAACACCGCAGGAAAGCACCTTTTGTTATCCTTGTTAACACTTGTATCTTTAATTAACATTACAATTAGCATGTGAGCTGTCTCACACAAATGAAAGCCTGTTTTCCACTAATTACTCTCTTCTAAGAAAATTGCAGAGTTGAACACGAATGACACTACATTTCAAAAAGTCCCTTTGGAATTCCATTTAAGGAAAAGTTCTTAAATCTACCATTTAGGAATATTATCAGTGAACTCCATTAGAATTTTCCATTTAGGTATCTCAGGATGGGAAACAGTTTAAAATCTTCAAAATGGAAAGTAAATTGTAAGTTTCAAATGCTTATTTAATAAAAATTCATGGATGTACAGAAAAAACATATTTACTTGCCTATTTTGTGTTTGCTAAACCTTTCTTTCTGCCTCCAGAATTTAGTTTATAAATATGTATGAAGCTTGTATGTTCATATATAACTTTTTATTACTTTTATCTTACAGATCTCTTAAAAGTCAGTGTGGTTTTTTTAAAACTTTTGCAATGATCTCTGAATCTGCTTAAGATCACAACTTTTCCAATCCTTTTTTTCTAAACTGAAAACTGCTTATATTTGGGATCATATTCTGCAGAATGTTTGGGTATATGTGTACTCACATCAGTAGAGGGTTTTTATACTCTGACATGACATAAAGTAAACAAGACTTAAATTAAACTGCTGCGTCAGCGGACAAGATCAGGGTGTGTTAACATCGATGCTCTCTGACCTGCCAATCTGATGCCTCATACAATCACTTCTGTCCCAACAAAGCCTGTTTTTTTGGAGGGCAGTGTATGAAATGCAGCTTAGTCTGCACTTAGGCCAAGAGAGGCATTATTTCAAAGCTGGCTGTGCCACTGACCCAAAGAGTCTGGATTTGGAATGCTGTGATGACCCAAAATCTAATCACAGGCAAGACTCTGCTTTCCAGCAGTAACAAGCTGCTGCTGGAAGTTATCCCATTTGACAAATCCACCTCTGAAACCGAAAGCAGACACGTGTAGAACTTGCAGCATTAACATGAGGAGCTTGAAGCACAAGATTCTGACAATCTTTGATGCCACAGCTCATTTTAGACAAAGTTTACTGTGAAAGAAAAAAGGAAGTTGTATATAATGTAATATAATTAATGGCTTTTGCATATTTTGTCGATTTTTTTCTACAGACGCTATGAGCTACAAAAACCAACAGGTTAAGTATCTGGCAGTATATCAAATGCTACCAAACATATGAAGAAAACCAGCTGTTGAAAGAACCATTTTCTGTCTAAGGAAAAGCATGTAATTATAATTGATAAAACCAGAGGTGGGATAGTGCACTTTTCTAAATAACTTGCCAACTTCATCCGTTCTCCTTGTTAAGAAGTTCAGTAGCAGAACACAATTTATCTTCAGTACAGCCAGGTCAGAATATGAAAGCAAGCAGACTACATGCTTATTCACTTGATGCATTATAGCATCTCCCACTCTCAAACTGCTCGTCACAATTTTCAAACACGCTGCAACAGGGGAGCAGGGAAGAGATACAGCAAAAGACGACATAACACACACAAAAGGAAGGGGGGGTGATAACACAGGAGAATGAAAGCTTGCAACAGCAAGGACCTGCCGAAAGAGGAGAACTCCCCAAAGCCTGAGATGCCCTTGCAGAATCACTTCAACACCCTGCACACTGAGAAGAAAGACCTGCCAGATCATGAGAAGCACTAGGGCTGCATAAGGCAGCCCCATCTGCTCCCTATATAACAACCAGGAGGGCAGCCCCATCTGGTCCCACATCACAGCCAGCACAACTAAGAAAGGCAATGGGTGATAGCAGTAGGTGCCTTCTGAGAGGTTCAGAGGCACCGAGAGACCTGACACACACTCTGGAGAGGTGCTGCTTACTGGGGAGTTGTAGCAAGGATGTCACTGATAGGCTACTGAGCCTTGGACAGTGCACTATTACACATGGCTGTTGTTTCACATGACACAGCAACAGTGACACAGTCAGGAGAAGACTGAAGAGTATCAAGAAGGATTACAGAGCCCTGACAGTGACAGTAAGGGATTCTGAAGGGCAGGTAGTTTTTTCATCAATCCTCTTCGTCAAAGGGAAGGTATTTGAAAGGACAAGTGGAACCAGGTCAAGGCAGGGCAGGGACAGGTGACATTATAGCAGAGGCCTGCTACAGCCTGCCTGACCAGGAACACTGAGCAGATGAGTTCTTCTGTAGAACTCATATAGGAGCAGCCTCACATTCACAGGTCTGGTCCACAGAGGGGACTTGAACCATCCCAACAGCTGTTGGACATAAGCAGTGCAGGAAGTTCCTGGAATGCATTGATGACAACTTCTTTCTCCAAGCGACAGAGAAGCCAACAGGGAAAAGTGCTATCCTGGACCTTGTTCTCACCAACAAGGAGCAGCTGGTGTGGAATAGGAAGCTCCAGAACAGCCTTAGCTGCAGTGACCATGAAGTGGCGAACTTCAAGATCCTTAGGCCACAAGGAAGGGGCAGAGCAAGCTCACTCCTTGACTTCAGGAGAGCAGATTTTGCTGTTGAAGGATCTGTTTGGTAGAGTACCATGGGATAAAGTCCTGGAGGGAAAAGAGAAATCTTGTTGATATTGCAGATTTCCCCTCTTCAGGCTGAGGAGTGATCCCAACAAATGTCATGCCAGACAAAATTGCCAGGAGGCCTGTATGGACGAACAAAGAGCACCTAGACAAACTCAAACACAAAAAGAAAGTCTAAACAGCATGGAAACAAGGAGAGACAGACTCTGGGGAGTACAGAAAGATTGTCTGAGCAGACAGATTGCATGATTCCATGAAAACTAAATCCCTGATAGAATTAAATCTGGCCTTCATTTAAAGGGATGTCAAGAGCAACAAGAAAAGCTTCTGTAGGTACATAGGTGATAAAAGGAAGAATAAGGAAAATATGGATCCTCTTCAGAAAGAAAGAGAAGATCTGATTACCCAGGACACAGAAAAGGCAGAGGTATTCAATGGCTTTTTACCTCAGTTTTACCTGCAAATGCTCCAGTCAAGTCGCAGAAGGTAAAGGCAGGGACAGGGAAGAATGAAGAACCAGTCCCTGTGGAGAGGATTTGGTTTGAGACCATCTAAGGAAACTGAGGGTGCACAAGTCCATGGGACATGATGAGATGCACCTGCATCTCCTGAGGGAACTGAGAGATGAAAGGCCTACTACCCATCCAATCAGAGAACTTGTTACAGTCTGAAGAAATTCCCACTGACCGAAAAACATGACTCCGATTTTTAAAAGGAAGAAAAAAGGAAGGCCTGGTGACCTAAAGGCCAGCCAATCTCACCTTTGCGTCAGGCAAGATTGTGAAATAGATTCTCCTGGAAATNGGACATGATCTGTCAATGCGCACTCATGGCCCAGAAATCCAAGCATGTCCTGGGCTGCATCAAATGCAGCATGGCCAGCAGGGCAAGGGAAGGGATTCCATCCCTCTACTGTGGTCTGGTGAGACCCCACCACGATTACTGTGTCCAGTTCTGTGGCCCCCAACATAAAAATAATGTGAACCTGCTGGAAAGCCCAGAGGACTGCCAAAAATATTAAAGGGCTTGAGTACCTCTCCTATGGAAACAGGCTGAGAGAGTTGGGGTTGCTCATCTTGGAGAGAATGCTGTTCTGAGGAGACCTTATAGCAGCCTTCCAGCACCTTTCAGTGCTGGACAGGGACTTTGGACAAGGATATGTAGTGATAAGGCAAGGGGTAATGGCTTTAAGTTGAAAGGGGGAAGGTTCAGATTAGCTATCACGTAGAAGTTCTTCACCGTGAGAGTGGTGAAGCCCTGGCACAGGTTGCACGGAGAGGCTGTGGCCGCTACATCCGTGGAAGTGTTCAGTGCCAGGCTGAATGGTGCTCTGAGCAACCTGGTCTAGTGGAAGGTGTCCCTGTCTATGACAGAAGGGCTGGAACTAGATGATCTTCAAGGTCTCTTCCAACCCAACCCATTCCATGAGTCTGTGATTCTATGAAAAGTGCTTGAATCAGACATAGAATCAGCACCTCACTGAAGTAAAGCTACAGCTTTAAAAGAATCTTGAAACAAAGGGAAATCTACACATGGACAATGGAGGTTAAGGTTTTGGGAGGGAAGAAAGAAAGGGAGGAATAATGATTGTTGATACTGATTCACTGGGATGAACCTTGCAGTCAAGAATGCAAAGTTACCTTCCAACTCCCAGCACTACCTGGTTATTGTGTATAGACCTGCTCAGAGCAGGTTTAGACAACCAGTATTCAAAGCACTGGCAGCTGCCTGGAGCTTCTTGTATTATAGGACTCCTACTATAAGAACCAGAAGCTGCATTGGCATTAGCAGTAGCAGAGTATGTGTGAGGGAAAGCACCAGGAGAAAACAGGCAGCCTTACGGGCATAGTTTAATCCCTGTAATTATGCAGACCTGGTAATGTAAAGATCTACAAACAAATTCTGAAGCTTCATAAAACTGAGAGTTTGGGACATTCCTCCAAGGATCTTTGTTTTTAAACCAAGTATTTTGGCAGCCTCTGACATGCACGATCCATTCAATATAGTTTTTCACTAATTATAGAGAGACTATACCTAATTTCCTCAGAGTAATAGTCTGAATTTTTAAAAGAGAAGAGTCTGTCATAAATTGACTTAACTGCATTTTAATTAATTTTCACTTATTGCACTGGCTAAAGTATTTTCTCCTATTAAATGCAGAATAAGCACACTTTTGAAGGAAAGAAATACTTCACTTCAAGAAGACCAACCCAACACATGCATGCACAACTCTGCTGAGGAGTAACACTCTTAATCCTATATGATTGGTGAACAGTCAGGAGGGGCTCCAGTTGTAGGGAAACTAAGGCCAAAGACATGTCAACTCTCCTACAGACTGGGTTCCCAAAGAACATTTGGTAGATTTCTGAAAATCTGAAAGCATTCTACACCAGGAAGAAGATAGAAGGAATAAGTAGGCAAACAGTTTCTAGAAAATTCTGCAATCCTAGTTCCCATGTAAATTTTCAGATGGGAATGTATCAACAATAGAGAAGTAGCAGCTGGAAATAGAAAAACATACAGCTGCTTGAAATACTCATTGAGGAAAACCTCATCATATTTCTTTTATAAAGGCTCACATGTATTCCTCCCTCACACCAAATTACTTGACTATGGGGAATTTGATATACTATTAATCCAGAAATATTTATTCACTTACTACAGTATAAACCATTATTCATTCTAACTGCTTTTGACTGAATAGGACTGTCCTCTGCCTTCAATTGAAGAATTCTTCCATACTAAGTTTTCCATGGGCTTTCTTCTAGTTAAATTAGAAAAAATTTTTCTTCCCTCCCTTGTTTCTAAAACCTATGAGATTATGCCACAGCCTAATGCACATAAATTTTCCTGCATGGTCTCAAAAGACACACCCTTGCCAAAGCGATGCCAGTTAATTTCTGTGAGTTTTTAACTGAGCCTATTTGGTATNAAGCTGAAAAACAATTTAAAATTACTTTAAAAAACATTAGCCTGTGAGCTCCTTTGATCTTTGCATTGGATATTACTTCAATCACTGAACTAATCTTCTTTAAACTGGGATTTTTGTCCTTTAAAAGAATCTAACTTTTTGCAGATGGCTGTGGGAAAAACAGACACATAGGATGGACTATGTATTTTGACGAATGATGCATTATCTGTCTTTCTCTGGATGCTGAAATAAAGTGGAGTTTCAAAATGAAAGGTTATTGGGAAGATCCCAGAATTAATAATCCTGTGGAGGCCTACTTTCTCAGATTTAGCTGAATTCCAAATCTCTGGAATACTCAGCAATCTTTAAGGTGGCTCCAGTGGCAGGGAACTGAGGTGTGTGATTGAATGGGTCTGTCTCAGTAATTAATGATGCATCACTGAACCTTGATCCACTAATACCCCTGACTTCACCTGATAATGGAAAAGCTGTCACCCTTATGCAGGTGTTTGATTGTAATAATTCACTTTCAAAAAATTCTGACCTGTGAGTACATTTAAAGACAATGTAGCTTCAGTTTAATTTCATTTGGTTACATTCATGTTTTTGCAGATATAAATTAAATACACATTTTATCAATATTTGAATTAAGCAACACACTTTGCATGTTCCAATGGTAAAGTCTGCAACATGAATAACAATTTAAACCCTGTTGCTTACGAGTTAGACGGAAATAAAAACAATTCAAATGGAATCAGATAAAACCAGACAGCAACATATAAAACTTGCCAAGATATGTGATGCTACAGATCCACCAATACTCCTGTAGTTCTTTTTTATGAAAGAAATTCCTGTGATTTCAATGTCAGCCCCTATATTAAAAAATTACCTGGACTAAAGCCCCAAGTTTTAAACTTCACTGCAGGTGATGGATGCATTTCCTCAACTAACTCTTCAATGTATCTAAAAAGTCTGCTCATTATGTCAACTTGTAAAAGTTAAAAGTGAACTACACTTTCATATATTTAATTTTGATTAGCTAGAAATTCATCATATCTGTTATTCAAAGCTGAATTCAAGCTTGCATAAGATACCAGTAAAGTAAGTGATGTGATTAAGCAGGAAAATAAGCATATTTTTCAAAAAATCAAACCAGTAATTTAAGTTCAAACAGAACAATGACTGACATCAGTAAATCTGATAAAGGTGCTTGTCACAATCACATTAAAATTCTTGCCTGTCTTTAAGATTAAAATATTTAGGAAGAAGTTTGGAATATGGGATCCTGAGATTTCTCAACCCTGCATTTGGATTCCAAATAGATGCAACATGAACACCTCTCATCCTTACTGAATGTAAAAACTCCAAAAATCAAAATTAACAATAGACAGTTCAGTCTTCTGAGTAAATGGGACTTTGCCACTGACTTGGTGGAAGCATGGATAGACTAATGCTTATGTTTGGAAATCAGAATGTGAATGAAACCAGAGTGAGGTTAATAGCATTTCCAGTCTCCTGTGTGAATTCTGTCCTTTGATTATGCTCCATGAGGCAATAGCATGCCATGGGAAATAATAAGTTGCCATTAAAAAGAAAAAAAAAAAGAAAAAAAAGAAAAAAAAAAAAAGAAAAAAAAGAAAAAAAAAAAAGAAAAAAAAGAAAAAAAGAAATTCTGGTCTTCCGAATAGTCTTTCTCCAAGGACAATTGATGAGGTCAGTTAGCTAATATGTAGTCAAATCCAAAAAAAAAACCCCAAAAACTTTAAAAAGTTGCTAGAATAGACATCAGTGATGATGGGAAATTCTGCAATCTTTAAATAGGAACAGGGCATTCTATAAGCTTACAGTAAATTTAGCTTCGTCCCCAGAAGACTTAAATTTAACAGCATTGTGATGACTAAAATAAGTGGTATGATTTTTTTCAGGAGTATCTTGCATACTGCCAGTACATATCCCCACAGTAAAGGGGATGTAATGGATAGCACCTGAATGCATTGTTTGATCAAAGATTATCATCCTTGAGTCAGAGCAAAGTTTGATATACATGACAGATAACACTCTTAAGTGGAACAACTAAGGTTAATGCTGTTTTGTGAAAATAGAAGCCAACTAATATTTGAATATTCTCTATTTGCAAAGAAACAGCTTAGGTTTTACTTCCTTTATTTGTCCAAATAGATTAAGAGAAGGAGATCTCAAGACACAATCAAAAAATCCAATGTGCTGTAGCAACATGGAACTGTTGCCCACATTGTCCTGTTCATACAAATAACTTTTTAACGATTGTTATCCTAAAAGGAGATTCCCACTTTGTATGTGATTGTGTAGGATGCACATGCTGAATGGTCATAGGACATGGTAATGACAAAGGTGTGTAAAATTGCATTTAAGTGCACTGTGATATGTTGACCTAAGGGCGCAGCTGGGTCTGAACAAATATGTAACAAACCCCCTCTCTCTTCAGTAGGTCATGGTAACTAACAAAGGATGTATGGAGCCAAAAGCAGAACACAGTAATTTGTTAAGAGTCTTTAAGTCTTTTGTTATTTCTACCCGGTGTGTTTCACTTGGACTGCAGGGAAAGGCAGACATAAAGGACTTGCAAGCACATAGTGGAATGAGTTACTGACCTGCTGTTCCTCCCCAGTCTCCCAAATTAACCATTAAGTTTAGAAAAATAAATCACAACAACATGAGGTATAAATTGCTCTGCAGCCCGCAGGCTGTCAGTTGTCCAAATTATTCAGCCCATTTTTTTCCATTCAGTGTAGAAACCAGACACTGATCCCTCAACACAGGAAAGCTCAGAAGTTATAAGGCAAATTACTGCACTGTAGTCCTCAGAGAGGCATACAACATCCATCCTTACCTTTGCATTATGATTAGTTCATATTAGCCATAACCTTAGGGAAATATGTTTGTGTTACCCAGAAACTGTTGTCTGTTATAGTTGTCACAATAACAATTTACTAGTTTACAGGGTAGGACTTCCACAACTACACCTGGTTACAAATGAATAAAAAGTTGGTATAGACATCTGTCTTAAAAGGAGCTGGAGAGTTGAAAACACATCATTATTCCTTCACGATTTTGCAAAAACCCATTTTTAAAATTTATCTACCTAATCAAGCATTCTGTGCTATTTTCTGTTTCATTTTACTGTTCCTGACCCTCTCTATCTGAAATTCTTTGTTGCACTTTAAAGCAAGGTGTTAATTACTATTCCTGGGTAACTTCTTACAGGGGCAGGTGTCTTGCAAATGTGTTCATGCAATTTAAAATGTTCTTAAAATAGCTTGCTGTGAGCAGCATGTCCCTAAGTAGGTCCAAGAAACACTGATTAAGTAAAGCTCCCTACTGCGTCGAGAACATCTTTATTGGAAAGAAATTTGCAAATTAACCGGGGTTGATCTGGATTTCTGACTTTTCAGTATGGTGTAATCCTACCTCAGGTCAAACCAAGAAAGTTTTGGTTTTCAGTTTTGGGCTCAGACATTTTCAGTTCACTGCATAAAAAGCTGTCTGCTATCTACTACAGCGCTGCCTTTCTTCCCCTTCATGTCATGACCTATATTGCTGACACTGCCAGTAAAGATACAACTTGTTATTGGAAGTTAAGGTGCATCAGTGATGAAATGCTGGGGACACAGACATTGTTGATGGAATTTTGCATTTTTCTTGCATTTTCCTATATTCTTTGGGTTTGTGGGGTTTTTTCGGTTTTTTGGTTGGTTGGTTGGTTGGTTGGTTGGTTAGGGTGTTGTTTTCTTNTGTTGGTTTGTTGGTTGTTGGGTTGGGGGGTTGTTTTTTTTTTTTTTTTTTTTTTTTTTTTTAACATGTGGAGTTTTAAAAGGTAGTAGATTGGCAATTCTGAAGAAGCATCATAGGAAAAAGGAAGGGTTCACCATGATTAGCCAACAGAAGTTATGTGCATAGCACATGTTAATTACTTGTCCTCCTGCAGAACAGGTTAAAGAACAGATCCCTCTGTACAACTGGTTAAACCCAACGGCCTCTACAGAATAGGTTTCTGGGGTCTACAAGTGGTGTGGCTGGTAGATACATATTGAATCCAATCTAAGTATACAAAAGGCATCACTACAGAAGACATAGAGTGGCTATCACTTCTGATGGAGGATTCCTTGCACAGTCATTGCTGGAGAAGACCTGCTGAACTGGTCTCTGAGGGGTAACACACCAAGACCAACACAGAAACAGAGAAAATGTAATTTTTTTTCTTCCTGTTTATAAACATGAGAAGACTTTCACACTCAGTAAGTGTTCTCCAATATCTGAGCATGACTAATTTAGCCAGAAAAATTATTTGTGCATTAACTGTTGCACCCAGTAACAGAAAGATTCCCCTAAAACAGTAGCAGACTGGAGAACATCTACAGAGCTACTGCCAGGCAAGCTAGCCTCCAAGTGGATTTTGAAAATAATCCCATGATGTTTTATTGCTTATATGAAGGTACCTTCTCTTTTAAGGTCTGCTTGAGAAAATCTACAGAAAATATATTGACTTAGTCTTTATTCAGTTTTGGTGGGGGTTTTTTTGTTGTTGTTGTTTTTTAATAATTAAATGAGTTACCATTATTTGAATTCTTAAATTCTAAGACAAAAGAATAAAACTTACAAAAGAGTTATTTTAGGCACAGATTTTATATTAAAAAAACCTGCAAAGGATTGGAATTTTCTCATTAATTTTCTCATGTATTGAAGTGGGTTATGCACACGTACACAGTAAAAGGAAGAAATTTTTTTTTTTTGCCTGCCCTAAACCATACTAGTTAATTAAAACAAGATTTTTGTGGCCATAAGGTTTCCGTCAACAGATTTCTAAACACACCTTTTGTGTTAAAGTCATGCATTCAATAAAAAAAAAAAGGCATCTTACTAGTAGCAAATAATGTTGTAGCTATATAAAATAGTACAAATATTGAAATTGGACTCCAGCCTTATGAGCTTTATTCTTTTCTTTTTTTATACTAATTTTAAAGAAACTTTAAAATGCATCCAGAGTATAACAGTTCACTGCTCATTTGCTCTGTTTTAAAAATCTTACATATTTTAACCTCTAATTTTAATCTCCTGGTTATTTTGAAAATTTGTGAATGCTACTTATAAGGACAACTGCTCCCTGTATTTTGCAGCAGGAAGTACTGGCTCAATTTCTCTGAATGTCAGAGCTAATTCTGTTAACCAAGTCTGTGGAAATGACTTGTGTATACCACCCTACCAGATCAAATCTCAACAAATAATTATTTACTGCCAAACACAAATGTAGTTTTTTATTTCACTGACTTTCTTAAAGAAATTTGATTTTGTATTAACAATATTTACTAGCTATATGCTTGAAAGATTTTCTTCTCACAAGTTTTTAGAATTTTCTACCTTGTAATGTCATTTCAAAAGACTATGATCTGAGAAATCAGTAATTGTATGCATGAAAGGATATGCAGATATGTAATGTTGCAGACATTACAGGTGATACGTGAATTAAGAATAGGAGTGGGAGAAATGAAAAGACTTATTCTACAGAAAGTCCTCCTAGAAAACTGAATTCCTTCTCAAGCCTACACTCCCTATGCAAAGCAGGTACCGGACTTCTTTCAAAGTTTTTACAAATGTCTACTAGTTGTTAGGACTTTGTTTTCTGAATAACCAGGATGAAATGCATGAAGACAGAACAACACATGTGATGAGAAGCTCCCTGGTATGATGCAGAAATAGTCAACGAAAGGATATTAGACTGAGCTTGGATATCCAGAACATGCATCTGACTGTATTTACCCTACTATTTACCTGAGTCTTGCAGGTTTTGTGAAACTTAATTAGTTTGTTATGAGACACTCAGAAATCACACACAACACTTAAACTAAACACACACTTAGGAAAAATTTTAAGAAATGGTCTTTGGTCCACAATAGATAAAATTAAATAAAGTCAAAACCTGATTAAATAAATGAGGTGAAAGGTATTAAAAAAAACTAAAAAGAGAGAGAGAATAATTATTTCAGCAAATGAAGATGTGACTCTACTAAGCGAAAAATAGTAAATCTTTCTTCTCTGGATTTTGTCTTTTGCTGTCTGCTTTCAAGTTTAGTAGATGTGTTGATACTAATTTTACAAGAAAGTTAGTCTTTTAAGAGAAATTACATCTCTCTGTTGTGGCCAAAAAAAAAGGGAAGAAAAAAAGAAGTGTACAACTTGTGAAGGCCAGAAGCCCTTGATAAGAAACACCAACACTGGTGTCACAGGCAGACTCATTTCATTGATGCCTTGGATCCATGGACATGCATTCTAAGCCTGTATATGAGCAGACAAAATTGATGTTGCTACAAACCGACTTTTTTTTTTTTTTTTTGGTCAAAACAGAAGACATAACTCCTTTTAAAAGACAACGGCTAACATTATTGTAAAATTTGTATCAACACATCTACTAACATTGAAAACAGACAGCAAAAGATGAAATCCAGAGAAGGAAGATCTACAGACTGTACACTAGGATGGTACTATCCCACCATTTAGAATCAGGTCTCTCTTTAAAAACAAATGTCAAATTTAAGAACTAATTTATCTGCCCTATTCACAAACTTGTCCTAGCTCATTCTCATAAAGACATTCCTCCTACCACTAACTTTTCCTCTGATGGAAAGCTCTCACAGCATCTGTTCATCTGCCAACTGCATAGCATCACTAACAAGAGAGGGAAGACCAAGATACAGAAGAGACGGCCAGAGCTGTTCTGCGCTCAGCCCAAGTTCATCTACACTGTAGAGGCAAATTTCTTTCCCTTCTGATCTCAACCTACTCAAAGAACAACCAAATCCCCAGTATTGTTCTTCACTGAACTTTACTTTTATTGTGGGTTTTGAACTGCCAAGAATAAAACTGTGCTTGAATTCCTCAATTCTGACATCCTGTAATTCTTCCCACACTCTAGACATGTTACGTCTCATACCATGTGAGGGAACACCGTGCCTTTTTTTTCTGGACAGAATCTGACTGTCCTATTGATTTTTAAGGAGAAATAGTATTGCTTAACTAGCTGTTTCCTGAGGAGACACAACAGCCACATGGGTCGCTGAAATAAATGGAAATAAAGAATCACTAGCTAAGACTACAATTAGAATTTAGACATAGATTTTTTTTTACTCATAATGTCTTCGCTTCCTTCCAGCACTGTGCTTTGTCCTTCTGTTCATGGTTCCTTCATGCAATACTCTTGTACTAAGAAATAAAAAACAACCCAAACAACTGCACATAGTAGAATAAATGTCATTCCCATATCTGAGATTTTAGAGTTCTAGGAAGTCTCCAAAAAGAGGACTGTTTGCTTAATTTCTTGGAATAAGGTGGTCACAGAAAAAGAAAGAGAAACTTCAAGATAAGGGACCACTCAAAATTAAGCAGGGAGTGGGCTTCCTCCTGTAGCTAAGGACAACACTGGCTTGTTCTTTTGCCAAGCATCCCAATACAGTGACACACATCACCTCAAAGCAAAATTCCCAATTCCATTCCCAGGACAGAAACTCCTCTGTAACTGCAGAGTGTTCTGCAAATATTTAAAACAGCCTGTTTGCTTTGCAAAATCAAAAAAAAAAGGCATAAACCTGCTGCCACCACTACTTGCACAAAGTCCAAAATTTGAGGTCAATCATAGGACTAATGCATTAGTAATCAGCCTTTGCAGCTACACAGATACTTAAGAGAGTTCTTTCTCTACATACTGTTATGCTATTGCCTTCAAGGAGTACTCTGCTACCTTGAAAACAACACTTACCTTGTGTTGCTCACTAGGAAAATTCTTGTCTTGATTTTAAAGGCTTAAAACTCATTCCATATGAAGAAAAGTTTTATTTACATCGAGAATTCGATCAAATACTGGATTAATTATAACTGCTAGTCTAACTTTTCTTTACCCCTCCCCAAAGCAGATGCAGGAAGCATTAAAAAAATAATGGCTACACACAACTGTGACACTTGTTATAGAGTCCAGATATCAAACACTGCAGAATAAAATAAAGGTTATGACTGTTCAGCATAGACTTGGGCCAGTCAGGTGGTGTAGAAGGATGATTTTTTCTCCTGTTTTTAACCAACTCTACCACACGACTCAGACTCTTCTCAGTGTTAAAATTTACAGAAATCTTTTTTATAGATTAGTTGAGAGAGTATTTTACTTCTCAAAGAAAAAGTTCTATCTTGAAATAATCTATAAACAAATCCCCTCTTTAAACTATGTGTCTCTGAATACATGTGCAGGGTACATATTTTTGCCCTAGTTCTACTATATAAAGAAGTTTTCTGAAAAACTAAGTTAAGTGGGCTTAAACTGAAGCAGTGCCAAAGAGAAATTTGACTTGCAGTGTAGCCTCACTGTGCTCAACGGTTCCTTTTAAATACAAAAAATTAAAATCAAGAGATTCCAGTAAACCATGGGCTGCAAGTCCACAGTCTCTGATACCTTTTTGCTGAATTAAAGGTGAAGGTGTCAGTAGCAGTCTGTATCATAAATGTCTCAAATTCACTAGCACAGAATAATTACTAGCTTGCAAAAAACCAACCAATCAACCCAAAAAATTTACTAAAGCAGCTCAGAGACAAAAAAAAGAAGAAAAAAAATTAAAATGTTGTATCATTTCTAAGTTTTTGCTCAGTGAGTTCATGGACTTGGAAAATTATTTGTACTATGGCTCAGCTCCTGTCATAGGAATGAAAGAATCCAGTTAAATATTGTGGAGGAGCCACCACTGCGAGTAAAAAGCAGCATGATTGACAGTATCTGCAGGAAGAGATATTTCAGAGGTCTGCAAAGGGCTAAATGTAACAAAGTATGCAATCAAACAGTACATCTTACCAATGGCCAGCTGTAAAACGCGGTAGTTGCCCTTCGAAAGCATTTACCTTACACCACACCTGAGCACTACGGCAGCGTCTGCCTGTGGCTTTGTCCCTTTCCCCATTATTTGCGTGAGAGAAATTTATTCTTTGGTCCTTACCGTTCACTCCTTAAGCACATTCCAGCTAACACGATACCTGTTTCGCGTTAGCGCAACTACTGTTTTAACAGGAAAGTGACTTTCAGGACTTCCACTCTCCGGCCAGAACCATACTCCCGTCCGGGGACGCCTGCGGGAGGGAGCGGAGCGCCGCCGAGCGCCGCCAGCGGGCCCGGGAGATCCGAGTTCCTCTCCACGTACCTGCGCCCCTCCAGAGACGCGGATTCCGAGGCCCGGCCTGCTGCCGGCCCCGCGTCCTCTCCGGGGGCTGCGGGACACCCGAACCTCCATGCGCGTCGCCGGTGGCCACAGGTCTGGCGAGGGACGCTCGGGTCCCTTCAGCCCGAGCTCGGCCGGGGCCACCGCTCCTCCGGAGACACCGTGCTCCCCTTCCTCCAAACCAAGCCCGTCCCGACGACACGACTCCCTGCCGCCGCTCGCCTCCGGCCGCGGGAGGCGAGGGTGGTCTCGCCCGCGACGGCTTCGGCCTCCGCGCAGTCCCCGGCCCCCACAGGAGACCACCGGGGTCNCCCGAAAGCCCTTCTCCGAGAGCCAGGCGCCGGCTCCTGGCCGGGAGCGTGTCCTCCCGCAGGTCCCGTCCGCAGACCCGCCCCTTGGCTCCGAAGCTGCCGGGAGGCCCCGGCCGCCTGCGTGCAGTGCGGTCCCGATCGCTAGGGATAGCCGGCCGGGCAAAAACCCCGCAGCGGGAGCTGGGGTCTCCGGGGTTGCACCCTGTCGCCACAGCAGCCGGCGACAGGGGAGAGCTGATCTCCCAGTGTGGATTTACAGACCGTCACATAGGCGGTGTAGAGGTCTGGACGCAGTGAAATCTGTCTACCATTTCGAAAATCATACATCTCAAATACCAGCTTTCCAACGTTGAGTGTTCAGTAGTTTTTGCCACTTTCTGTTCATTTTAGAGCAACCAGCAAGACACTGTAGCATACGCAAAATCTCAAAGCCCCCTGAAACTTTCTGCAGTTCTTATGGTAGTAGGCCAACCACATTTTATGTTTTAAGGTTTTTTAAAATCAAATACCTTATATTTTGTATGCATAGAGAAAATGTTGCTTATTTGACCTGACGGTACAGTTCGGAAGCACAGTCAAACTTTTGGACCTAATTCCTTGTGGCTGAAAAGAAGTAGCAAAATGCAAGACTGAAAGTAAAGGTTAGATGCAATTTTTAAAATAATCTGTTGGCTTGGTTTGGAATAGAGGTAGAGAACGTTGTTATAGCAGAGCAGGGCGATGGGTGGGTTTTGTATCCTGTTACTCATGGAAGATGAACCTCATGATTTCTCTCTGGTGGTGTTTCACTCACAATCTGAGTTTATGCTAGAAGCTGCAATACAGATAAGCTAAAAATACATTTAAAATGTGACCTTTAAAATAACATTTCTGTATGAGATAGTCAACTCTGAACTTTTGTTCCAAAAAGTGCATAGGCATGCACTGTAGAGAAGCATGCTTCTAATTAAAAATCATGCTAATTTCTAAATTTAGCTACATTTACTTCCGATACACTTTTAATAAAGCAGTGATTAGGTAAATATATTTTTCTTTATTCCTGTTCTGGTTTGTACTCTTATCAAAAATCTTTGTATAGAGTAATTTTCAGTATTTCCTTCTGTGCTCTGTTAATTGCATAGCGCCATGTTCTTTTATGCTGTGTTCTCACAGCAATTTGAAACATTCTTTTGAAATTAAAAGAAGGCAATTGTAAACCCACAAAACTGACAGAGCAGCTAGTGAGATAAAATCTTCAGGTGCCTAGCTAAGAGGATTTTCAGTTATGCACATGTGGACTGTTTTTCCTTAATGCCTTCTGTAAGAGATGGCTCAACGGTGTTCCAGGAGAAAGTTTGCTGACTTGAGATAGCCATTAGTTCTCTGCTTTTTGCATTGCAAAACAGGCTGTAGATTTTTTACCAGCTGCAAAATTATGTCAGTTTTAATCACCTTCCTCTTGATAAGCGAGGAAGGCAATACGTTCTACAAAAGCAGTCCCTCACCAATTTACTGCACGACCCAGCAAGGCTTGAATAGACTTCCCAGCACATGTGGAATCCCTTTCTGCCGGTGCCAGAGCATTACAACTCAGTTCATTTCTGGTGGTGGGAGCTGTTGGGTGTTTTTCATGGCATAGATAATATTCACATGTGTTGACCAGGCTTCCTCTGCTTCCAGTCACGATTAATACAACCTAACTTTGTGAAAAACACAGAAATTGCTTGCTTTAAAAATTACATTAGGGGAGCAGTCTATGAAATATCTTGGTTGTACATGCAGGACTGTTACTGTACCGTCCCTTGGCAACATCTTTAAAATGGATGAGAGAACCACCCAACCAGACTGGATTTTTAAAAGAGAAAAGCAACAGCAGCCACACAAGGCCGAAAGATGTATGTATCAATCTGAACATATAATTTCCCAGAAATTTGTGTATGCTTAGTGAATTGATTCATATCAGGAAGTGACTGCAGATTCCCTGGATTTGTCAAGTATCATGTGTGTTACTTTTAGGCTTTTTATTGTCCATGCGTGCTGTGATTCTAATGTGTAGTCCAGTCAAACCTAATCCTTATCCTAGTAGTAGTAAAGTTGGAGCCATATGTCCTTGTTGATTCACATGGTATGTGATGTGTTAGGGATTGTAAAGCACTTTGAACCACAGAATGATTAAGTTGGAAGAGACCTTCATGATCACTGAGTCCAACCCATGCCCTAACACCTCAACTGAACCATGGCACCAAGTGCCACATTCAGTCTTTTTTTAACCGCATCCAGGGATGGTGACTCCATCACCTCTCTGGGCAGACCATTCCAGCACTTTATGACTCTTTCTGTAAAAGACTTTTTCCTATTATCCAGCCTATATTTCCCTTGACTCAGCTTAAGACTGAAGATCATCAGCTAATTTTTTAATAATTTTTCTGGTATTTCTGTTGACCAGGAGTACTTTTTTCCCCCCTGGATTCGACCAGAAGTGCTTTTTTTTTTCCCCCTGGATTCTTTTCAGAAGCTCATGACAGCACAGCTTTCTCACCTTTCAAATAATTTTAAGATATAGCCTAAATGAAATCCAAAACTAAAACTATGCTCTGTTCTGTTGATTCTTCCTCCCCGTCTGGTCAAAACCTGAAAGCTTTCAGACTACTTAAAACTGCAGATGAAATGAGAAAGAAAAAAAAGAAATGGAGAGAGGGGAAAAAATTAGAAAGACATTATATACTGTGAGGTGATGAGACACCTGAACAGGTTGCCCAGGGAGGTCCTGAATGCCCCAAATCTGGCACTGTTCAAGGCCAGGTTGGACAAGGCTTTGAGCAGCCTGGTCTATTGGAAAGTGTGACTACCCATGACAGAGGAATTTGGGACTAGAGGATCTTTAAGCTCCCTTCAAACCCCTTTACATCCTATGATTCTATGAATATACTAAAAGGATAATTGAATTCTTACACTGAAAACCCTAATACAACTTCAAGAAATGTCAATAAACTGAAAGGCATGTATGTCCACCTAATGTTTAAAGATGGAATTGTCCAAACCACATTATTTTTAGAAGCACCTACAAATCAACTGACAGAAGCTTTTATTTTGATATACATCATGGGGCTTGAAATACTGCACGTAGTTCCTGCTGCCTTGTTCTGTTGAAAGTTGAAGCTCTAAAACCTGAATTCCAGTCTCTGGGTAAGCTGGGCATATATTAGTGTCACTCTTTCACATCTATGTATCAGCTTTTACTCAAGGCACAACCACTGAAGCAAACAGTTCTTTGTAAAGTGACCCACTACATGTTTTGTGCAGCTAAGAATCAGGGCTCAGTGAAGCGCCTAAAGCACTGTAATGAGTTAGGGTGTGACTGGTCAGGGAACTACAGAAAGACCTTACAGTCCTCACTAGCCAGAAGCAAAGAGCAGCCCATGAGAAGGGGACTGCTAAGCTCCAATAGTGGTATTCCCTGTATGCTGAGCTCCTTCAAAGT
>VXBB01012993.1:218477-233066 GCA_013399915.1 Illadopsis cleaveri
ATTATATATTATATTAAAAATATATTATGATTAAATTATATTTTCCTTAACATTATCTCTGGAACAATTGATTAGTTTATCAGAGAATCAAAAATTCTTATTGGTTTGGAGTTTTACTTCTGTTTTTCAAGGGTATCTGTCTTCTTTTCATCTGAAAATTCTACCACTTTTCTAGCCAGCTGTGCTACTGTATTAAAGGATTTTAATAGCAATAGTGTCTGGAAACTAAAAATTACTAAGAACTTTTTTTCATAATGAGGGCAGTGTTTCTTTAATCTTGTGTGAGCTCTTTTAACCCCTTGATTCTTCTAACCCCTTGATTTGAANAAACTATGCTCTGTTCTGTTGATTCTTCCTCCCCGTCTGGTCAAAACCTGAAAGCTTTCAGACTACTTAAAACTGCAGATGAAATGAGAAAGAAAAAAAAGAAATGGAGAGAGGGGAAAAAATTAGAAAGACATTATATACTGTGAGGTGATGAGACACCTGAACAGGTTGCCCAGGGAGGTCCTGAATGCCCCAAATCTGGCACTGTTCAAGGCCAGGTTGGACAAGGCTTTGAGCAGCCTGGTCTATTGGAAAGTGTGACTACCCATGACAGAGGAATTTGGGACTAGAGGATCTTTAAGCTCCCTTCAAACCCCTTTACATCCTATGATTCTATGAATATACTAAAAGGATAATTGAATTCTTACACTGAAAACCCTAATACAACTTCAAGAAATGTCAATAAACTGAAAGGCATGTATGTCCACCTAATGTTTAAAGATGGAATTGTCCAAACCACATTATTTTTAGAAGCACCTACAAATCAACTGACAGAAGCTTTTATTTTGATATACATCATGGGGCTTGAAATACTGCACGTAGTTCCTGCTGCCTTGTTCTGTTGAAAGTTGAAGCTCTAAAACCTGAATTCCAGTCTCTGGGTTAGCTGGGCATATATTAGTGTCACTCTTTCACATCTATGTATCAGCTTTTACTCAAGGCACAACCACTGAAGCAAACAGTTCTTTGTAAAGTGACCCACTACATGTTTTGTGCAGCTAAGAATCAGGGCTCAGTGAAGCGCCTAAAGCACTGTAATGAGTTAGGGTGTGACTGGTCAGGGAACTACAGAAAGACCTTACAGTCCTCACTAGCCAGAAGCAAAGAGCAGCCCATGAGAAGGGGACTGCTAAGCTCCAATAGTGGTATTCCCTGTATGCTGAGCTCCTTCAAAGTCTGAAAACTTCCCTGGACAAGTTTGGAAACTTCTGGGTGATGAAGACAGTGGAGGGGATGGCACTGTAAATTACAGTTCTTCCCCTGAGTTCTCTGCATGCCATCTCCTGTGCATGCATTGAGATCTGAGATGATGAAGAGGAAGCCACTGCTTCTTAATCAAAAGAGGGAGTTTTACACTGTTCTGGCTCTTCCCATCAACTTTGCAATGTGAGAGGAGATGTAAGGACCTCACTCAGAATTCGTGTATTCTAGTTATGGAGCCATGAGGAGGGCAAACATAGAGGAAGTAGAAAAAATGCTTCAGTTGCTTTTCTGGCAATGTGTAACTAGTTGTTTTAACAACATATTATACAAAATGAACTTTTGCTCTGATTTTTTTGTCTTCCTTGAAAGAGAGAAGGCAGTCCAGAATCGTATAGAAAGCTTTTATGTAGTGTAGGAGTGCCATGACATTGCTATCTCTCCCAGTTTTATCATGTATGGTTAGGACCGATTTCCCCTTCTTAACCCCTTGATTCTTCTAACCCCTTGATTTGAAGAGGAAAAAGAACACAGGCTTAAGATTTTTAAAAGCCTTGGGTCAGGAAAAAGGTGTAGGAGTCTAGTTTTAGAATTCCTGTTTTATGGGAATTTTTTTTCTTGTATCTCCCTTTTTTCCTGTTTATTGGGAACAATAGTAAGTGATAAAAAATGCGGTATATACAGAACATTAATAAAATGCAGAAGCTCAAATCTATATGAGAAACCCTGAGTTCTGTGGCAATGCTAGTCCAATTTGAGGCAGTGATAGGTGTTTTTGAGTGATCTGAGTGAAAAAGCATGAGCTATCCTGTCTGCCAGCCTACCTGCCCTATTCCTTTGCTCCAACACTCCTCACTTCTCCACTACCTTCACACAGACCACAGAGGCTGCAAACAGGCCAAAAAGAAGTGAGTTCCAGAGAAAGTGGGTGCTTGCACACTCGCACCTTTCATCTGGAAAAATAGAAGATGCATGCAGAGACCGTGAAAGTGCTGCTTAACCCTGTACAGGCTGTTTTGATAGAGTATTTGTTTAGCTGTGGCTTTTTGATACTCTTTTCCTTTCATTTCTAGGTAAAAGAGACATTGTGAAATTAATTAATTCACCTGTTAAACAAAGGCACGAACACCAGATCTCAGCTATCTCTCAATGACCAGTTGGCTAAATCTACGAGTGACAATATTAAAACAACGAGAATGTGAACTGCACCTCCTGATAGCCTGCAGAGTGGCAGGTGGTCTCTTACAGGTTGCTTTTCAATAATACCAAAGGGCCTCTGGCCTGACAAACAGTTTCATGTAAACCTTACTAATACAGAGTATTTCGCTGCTGCTCTTCTCCTCCTCTTTGAATGTGTGTCAGGCAGTTCTCTTGTCGGTAGCTAAGCACCATTTGGTCTGACTACTAAATTTTGCATTCCAGAAAAAGTAAGCTTTTTCTTTTTTACTGGATACCTGAAATAGAGAAAATTTCTAGTTCCTTAAAGTATAACAAGACCTAGAAAGCCACATGGATAAAAGAACAGAAGTTGCTTAAAATGAAAGTATTTCCTTCATGTAGAAAACAAAATCCTCAAAGAAAACTCTCCAAACTTAATTAGCAACCTGTTGATTCTAGAATTCTGCTTCTCTTAAGTATTGCAGCATTTAGTATTTATTTGGTTTACTACTGCTTTACATTAAAAGTTGAACGACTTAAGTGAGGTGAAAAGCAGTAGTTTTGACTTCACGACTACTAGCTGATTTTTCATTAAGAGTTTAAACCCCTCATAAATATGTACTTTATTGTACTCCTACAGAAGTATTATGAGATACTGCAGACATGTCAAATGTAGTAACAATGTGTTTGAGGTTGACCGCTACATAGGAAATTCTCCCACAAGCAAGACTAGATTATGCATTTGCTTCCTCAGTTCAGTGATGAGGAACTTGTGGGTTACCCTTTCCACAAGCTTAGTTAATTTGAAGCACACTCCATCTCTGTGCTTTCTCCTTTTTTTCAGATCAGAGTTTGACAAATTCTTGGTGATTTGCTTGTAGAACAGATATATAGCACATAGATACATAGATATATACTGCACATTTTATCATGAAAGAAAGATATGTGGAAGATAGCATGAAAGAAAGATATGTACATGTATATGTTTATAAATCTGTTCATATGGGCTTAACATGAACAGTTATCAAAGTGAAGTATTGGGCTGATAATCAAACAGATCCATCCACATAAGTATTCACTATCCACGTCTCAGTAAAATTCTGGTATTAGTTTTCTACTGTTTTGAAGAATTAAGTTGCTGTAAGCTCCAGTGCCCAGAATATGCAGGTAGAAATCAGAAGGAACAGGATTTCTCGTCCAGCTGTATTAGCCTTAGTACTTCTCACCTAAAAAGTGCTAGTAGATAAATGACATTAAGTAGGTAGGTATTACGGCCTCATTTTACTGGTGAGAAGGCTTGGGATCAGACCCCACAGGTAATTTTTATGAGAACATACAGTGTCATAAAAAGGCCTCTTTTGTTCTCTGCATTAAAACAGAGATCCCAAGAGAGCTGCTGTCTTAAGGGACAGGTTTCATGGTAGGTTGAACCAGAGTGTGCCTTTCACAGCTACTTGAACTTGTATCTGCACTTGATGACCACTGAAGATTAGCAAGAGGATAAAGAGTAACAACTGAGTAACACTGATAGGTTAGTGATTTTTGGTATTGTACGGCACTGAAACTGAAGATTAGAATCCGTATCTCTTACTTGGAGTGACATAGTTGTGTGGGTTACAGACATGCAGAGGCAGTTTTAGAAGAACCCCATTAGTGTTAGGAAAACTGTAATACAGGAATTCTCTGATTTGAGAAAAAAAGAATGCTAGACTTTCAGCCAAGACGCTTGGTTTAACTGCTTGGACTTTGTCAGCCTGTCAGTACCACTGATTTGGAAATTCCTGTTCACGTTTACTCATGAAAACACTTCCTAGGAGGATATAATGCAAGATTAATGTGTTTCTTCAACCAAATCAGTTACAGAGCAAATCTTCACTTACGTTGGGCTTTGTCTGCTTGTAAAGGTCTGAGCAGAGTATCCATGCTTTATTGGTCTCCTTTTCCCTCCAAACCTGCACAGTGAGTGTCTGACAGGCTAAAAACTGTTCATCTTTCTTTGGGTGTCATGGCTGTCTCTCCCTGGGGGCTTTTTACAGATGGTGTTACAGGAAACGGTGAAGTCTGAAACAAATTAAGAGACCCAGGCTTTACAGCACAGTGGCTACTGATCTGCTGGAATGATGGATCTTGTCTTATATGGGATTCACATGTTGTAGAGAGAAAGGAGCAGAAAGGTAGCACAACTTTTGGAACTGGGAAATGGTTGCCCAAAGGTGAAAGGATGCTCCGTTCTGGGGATCCCCATGGTATGTACAGCTGTCAGTGTTGGTGCCTTCCCTCAGCTCTGTCCTCAAAGCAGCAATGAGAGGGGATACCCATGAAAAGTAACACACAGGGTTGCAGTAGCCTAGGGTTGCATTAGCCTCTGTGCTTTGTGGGTTGTAGGGAAGCAGATGAGATACTATGGAAGAAAAGCTTTGTTGCCTTTCTGTTGTGTTTGAGTAACTGTTGTGTTATGACAGGGTGTGTGCTTCTAGGGCTGGCCTTTTTCAGTCTGGGATATCTCTTTTCTTGTTACCTCTGGTAGATTCAGAGTGGTAACTTTTTCATCCCTAAACTTTCCATGGAGTGCTTGTATAGTTCTACCCAATTGGTTTAAAACTTACCTCTGTTTCCTTGAACTCTTGCTTTAAGACATCAATTTAATTCTTATATTTTGATAAGTATTTTCTTTGTCTAGTCAGGTACTAGCCATTCATAGTGAAGCTAAGGTCTTTACTGTTGCATGAGAAGGTTGTGCAAACTGAAAGCATCTAATGAGAATGTATTCAGAAATTGTATTTACTCTCTATGACAGAAATAAATTCATTCAGGGAGGATATTTGAAGACCAGTTGCTACAATAACCAAAACCTTAATTTTATATGCAGTCAGAATGTGCTAAATTTATCTGTCTTATTTATTTATTATACACTTGCACACTCAATTTATAAGGCTGCTTTTGAAAGTTTAGTATAAATTTTCTAAGTCTAATACAGGTATTGCATCTGATAAAACATGTTGAGATATATGAAGTTTCTAATCAGAAGCTGTCCTCAGAGCCTTTGAGAAGTAGCTAAAACACACTTTTTGGACAACACCACCCTGTAAGAGGCAAATAATTTGACAACAGTCAGAAAGTGGTTCTGATACACAGTACCTCTAGGTGTAGGGGAGTGGGATTTTACTGTATGCTCTTGTCATGATGTGAAGCCAATACACCAGCTGAATTTAACTGAATGTGGATTAGGCTTTCTGGAAGTAATTAATGACTATTTATAAGTCATCATGTCAGTAAATGTTAAGCTGCCCTTTTTTGCCACAAGATATTTTTTTATTGCTGTTGATAAATGGTTAAGGAATGATCATTTCCAAATGATGGAGGCATCTTTTCTTGGCCCTAAATGAAGAAAACACAGAAGCTCTGTGATGTCCCAGGTCTGTATGTCAATAATGAACTGTTCAGCATCTAGACATCTATTCTTAGGCAAAATCTGTCAGGCAGAAATGAAAGGAATAAAACTTTCTATGTGACTTGAGATTTTCCTGGATAGTTTGTTTAGGTTTTTTTAAAAAAAGAACTAATATTTTTTATATTTTGAAGCAACTTATTATCTTGTTTATTGTGAACATTGTGTAAACAAACAAGAAAAGGATAAAGAACTTGTTTGATTGAAAAAATTATATTCACATCCAGCTATTGACAGGCTTGCCTGTAAGAATGAAAAAAGAAAAATAGAGTGAGTGTTTTGCACTATGACATCTCAGCAGTTCCTTTTTTGTCAGTGGCAAAATGTGGTGTGCATGAATGAACAGGATTATTCTCAAGGGCATCTCCATATGTCTGTAAATTATATAACATCTATGAGTACATATTACATAATATGTATGAAGCATATCTATATATACATAATTTTTGTTCTTGATTTAGCAGTACTGCAAAGGATCACAGAGGCAAAGCTCTCAAAACTCCATGGAATAAAATGCTGACTTTTTAACATATGGTAGAATCATTTTCTTCAGGCAGGAGTGTTATGTCAGATCACTTTACCTCATTTGCACTGCTTTCAAATTATTCCTTTACTTTTTCTACAGGGTGTTGGTATTGTTTGAGAGCTCAGGCTATCTCATCTCATCTCATCTCATCTCATCTCATCTCATCTCATCTCATCTCATCTCATCTCATCTCATCTCATCTCATCTCATCTCATCTCATCTCATCTCATCTCATTCAGAATAATTTTGACCTGATGTATTATTGTAGTCAACAGGTATTAAAAACAAAAAAATCCAAACCAAAACCAAAACACAACCAACAAACAAACAAACACCACAAAAACAACCGCCTAACATCAACAACAATAAAACCAGGGCAGTTAGGATTGCATTTTTGAGGTAGAATTTCCATATTCTTTAACCCCATTAAAGTTTTCTTCTTATAGCTATGAATTTTTATGTGATTGTTTTCTACCTTATCTCATGTATTTTTAATATAAATTCATATATTTTTAATGAAAACTTGTGAGTGATACTGACTGAAATGAGGTTGCAGATCTCATAGACTGGGTTTTGCTTTGGATGTTTGGAACTGGGGGTTTAAAAATTTCATTATTGTTTCTAAGGAGTTCCTCATATTTGTTCATGATTCCTTGTCATAAATGACCTGATCTCAGGTGTCCCTCCTTTGAGGAGGGTGTCATAATGGATGTCTCCAACCATTAGAGTTTTCTGTTTGTGCAGAAACAGGAAAAACCACGTCTGGGAACAGCTTAAGGGCTGTGCAGCCAAATCTGAGGTTCCTTGCAAAGGCTGAGGAAGCTAACTTAGCAGTTTCCTGTGCAGACATGGCAGTCTGAGGTGGCAGAATCAGTCTTACGACCATATTTACCCCCGAAGTAACCTCAAAGACTTCAGCCATGGTGATGCTCAGTCAGTTTTGCTAGTTGCTTGTGTTTACTCATAGACTTCCTAATAACGTATTTATCAAAATCAGGTGTGCATAACACTGACAGACATTGAGTGAGACCCTTTTGCTGATTGGAGAGTCAGAGAATTCTGTTTTCTTCTTGTTTTCACTTTCTAATCTTCAATAGGGGCACAATATTAAAAGTATGTGGCTAAAGAAAGCAAGAAAACAGAAATCAAGTTCAAATTTATTTCCTTTATTTTCACAGAACAGAAGTCAGATTAATTCCCTCTTCTTCCTTTTGCTTGAGGTTCTTGTCCTAAAATCTTTGGCATCTGGAGCAGTAGACCTTCACTAGTTCTGATACATTTTCTGTGCATTTACTCTGTCTTTTTGGAGAGGTAGCATTTTGACAAATACTGTGGAGTTTCTTATGCTATCGCAGTTCAGTCATACATTTAAATTCTAAAATGGGACTTGAAATGAGAGATGTGAATGCAGAAAGGCCTAGAGTATCAGCGCAGAGGCCCTTCATAACTTTGCACTGTATGGGACAGAGATGTCTAGCACAGAAAGGCTTTTGAAATATAGGGTGGCATGAGATCCTATAGTATGGCTATAATAAATCACTAATGAGAGAAGTAGACATAAAAGGAATACTTTCATATAAAATGCCTTTTTTAAATGCCTGTATTATTTAATAATCTTTATCTGTATGCACAAGAGCAGAAATAGTGCTGCTCTGTCTATTCATGCTATTCAAGGGTTCCTTTTATGGATAATATATCTCAAAATTGTATTGTCTTAACAGACGTTTAATTTAGTTGAACTACACACATACATGTAGCTGGTCACATGTATAGAGCCTTTAAGAAAACATAAAAATAATGTAATATAAATGACCAGAATAAATGGTGGGGTTTTTTCTTCATTATAGAGGGTAAACTTTTACCATTATATGTGAAGGAAGTTTTTTGATTTCAAATATATAACATTCTGGGGAAAGGAGAACTGCATTTATAAGGCAATACAGGTGTTGAATCTGTTTAGATTATTCTATGAAGTCTTAAAAGAAGCAGATATTTGAAAAATTGTCAGTAGCAGTCTCAGTAATATTAAGCTGGGTCTCTGTTTTTAGAAGTCTAGAATAGAAAGGCAGGGCCTGAACTTTAAGTGCATATGTGTGCAGAATGCGGCTGGAAACAGCATCCTGAAGAGAGTGCCTAGCTTACAGTAAACACAGTTGTCTTATACATCATTATGCAACTTGGTTTGAGCTTGATTGAGCTTGTCACTTAGTTTGGTGAAAGTGGACTTTTTAGAAGGGCTAATGGGTGTGTTTACACTGTGGTCACTCCTACGGACACACCTGAGTTAAGCTGTTGAAATGGATGCTGCTGGCAGAGTTGCAGCACTGAGTGCAGTGCAGGCCACTGCATGAATATTTGCTCAGCTGGTGGAGTGGAGGGTTTGCAGTCTGCTGAGTTTTATGCTACCACTGGTATGCAAATCTTTTAAGGCATATGGATGCATAACTACTGTCCAACTGTCCAAAACTGTTCTTGGTCTCCTTTGGAGGATGTAGAGTGCTGAAACTGCATTAAAATAAGTTGCAAAGATCCTCCATGTGGCGTAGAATGAGCAAGTGTCAGAACCAGTGAGACACAGAGCTATCTCTGTGGGACCTTTTGACAGTCACTCTGAGACATGGAACCAGTTAGCTGGAGGTAACCCTGGTTAACAGAGTAATTGGCTTCTGAGACTGGAGCTAGTGCCTAATCTGGAGGAGCAGTTATACTATTGACCTGACTGGTTAGCTTGTTTCCTCTGACAGACTGAAGTGTAATTTTATGTAGAATAGCCTCAAACTAGCTGACTGCTCCTGAAAATGCTGCCTTTATAACTTTTTGAAGGCAGCTACTTCTTCTGTAGTGTTAACACCTGTCAAGCAGAATTTAAATCCTAATGCAACCTACCAGATTTAAATTTTACAGTGAAACTTATTGAAAATTCTACCACTTTCTCATGATCTTCAATGTGACTCTAAAAGACAAGAAATAGTGTTTTGCAATCTCTTTTGACAGGAATCTACTGGTGTCAAAATACCCACACCCATCATGGGAGAAAGTAATTCAGTTTTTCGTTATCAATATGGCTTTCACAGGTGAGTGCCAAAACAAACATTTATAGAGTTGTGTTGCTGATGGAAGAGATTACATCTGTAGGATTGTAACCACTCCCCAGTTTGGTGGTGGAAATAATTACTAGTGTTCCACATGTGCACATCCCATTCTTTGAGGGGTTTTGGTTTGGGTTTTAAAGCATTGTAAGGGCCTGAGGAAAGCAGGAATGCCTGTCATAGGAGAATTTTTCTGGCATCACTGACATTTAGGTAAAATGTATCCTTTTTCTTAACCTGTTGTTTTAACGAAATCTGAGATCTCTATCCACTGATTGAGGTATTGCTTTATTCTGAAAAACTCTTTTGGGAGATCTTGTTGTTGTTATACAACATTATACTGGATTTTCAACTGCAGTATCGAAGAAATGCGAAAATGCATTTACTGTGGAGTCCGTTCCAAAGGTACATGTTTGATGAAGGTCTGGTACCTTCAGCCTGATAAACATCAGCCAGCTTGCTTTCAGGACCTGTTTCAAACAGTGGCCCAGGACTGACACAAAAGCGTGTGTCATTCTAAGACTATAATAAATAAACTTTCAATAGCAGACAACATCAATCTCAAATATGTGTATGTTGAGCACACTTAGGTGAGCATTTTGTAAGCCAGAAAGTATTTTGTTTTACCTTTGTTTCATGGTAAGTTTTGAAAATTTATTAACTGCACTTCAAATTAACTGCACAAATCATTGGAATGTGACAGATAATTGTGGGGAACATACCCTTTCCTTTCAGAATCATTTTTATTTGTAAATATTGGAAAAAATGGGGGTATCTGGTGGCTTGTTCCTTACATGGTCTGTCACAAGCCAAAGTATCCTTGATTAAGATGCTCATGATTTGTCCTAGTTGCAGTAAATCTGTGAGACCCTTTAGAAAATGTTGCAGTCTGACTGCATGCAATGTATTTGTCACAAGTGACCACCATTAATTTAAGTATAGATTAAAGGAGCCCTTGTCAAGTCTCGTATTTCTCTTAAATAAGCAGAATTAAAGTATTGGGAACTTTCCTTGGAGAAGTACTGTAGCTTTACTTTCCATTCTTGCTTTATTAATTGTTCAGGAACAATTAGAGAAAAATTCATCATGAGCATTATTTAACTTGTGTAACCTACTTCTGTACATATGTATACACGTCTGTAACAAAGAAACCTCTGGGTTTCTTTCAAATAAATTGTAGAGAAAAGTCTGTTTGAAAGACCACATCAATTTGTTTCATAAAAAGTCCATGTAGTGTATATCAAATTATCTCAAAAAAGGAGCCAGAAGTATTACATGAAAGCATGAAAGCCAGCATTAATATACATTATGCACTTCACATTATCTCAGTAATTTCTCATGGTTCCTGGGACATGTTCTCTGTCTGCAATAACCTAATTTTTCTGTCTTACCTAACTTTCTTGCATTTTTAACCAACCACTAGCTCTGATACTAATCATATATAATGCTTCCTTCATTCATGATAGAGGTCCTCTTTTAGCTGAAATTACTAAATACTCAGGAATGCCTCCTCCGAGTGTCTTTTCCTTATCTTAAAATCCCACTGTAAACTTTCAATCACTTATATATTTGCTCAGTTTTATCTTGAAAGTGTCCCATGGTCTCCTTTAATTTGAGATCCAGATGAAAAGTAAACACTGTTTTCTACTATCAATAGCACTTAAGGTGTGATGGGTAACCAATTAGAGAAAATAATATAATTCATTCACAATTTATTGTAATATATTAAAAACATACTGAGATAAGCAGATGCTGGGTGTGAGTGAGGTGAGGAGTTGCAATAAATAGCTGATGCCTGAATTTTGATACTGAATTTTGCGTATTTATTTCTTCACTCAAGACTTGCAACTTCCTATATAAAGCAGAAGGTAAGAAGAAATTAGTTTTGTAGTTTTGGAGACCTACATACTTGAGCAATGCTACTTTGGTTGCTCTTACTTTGTTTTCTAGCCATTCCTGCAATTTGGAGAGTCAGTGATGGAAGCGAAGGAAAACTGGTGAAAGGGATTTATTGTCTGCCATTATTCTCATTAAGAGGGATCCTAAAAGACATAGTGGGGATCCCTCTGGTTCCTCTCACTCTGGCTTTTTTCTACTGTGCCTATTGTCTACTTACAAACCTCTGTAAGCAGATGGACAAAGGTGAGAGACTATTTCTTCCGAAACCAGGACTAAAAAACCTCTTAACACTTTACTCTTTATGCAATTGCAAAGGTGCATAAAGAAGTGTGAAGCAGGTTTGGAGTGCAGAGCCAAGAAGCCAGGGAAAGTGGTGAAGCAGAACAGTCTGGAGCTGGAGTTTTTCATTCAGCAGCAGATACAGTGTATGTCAGAAAGGCAGCAGGCTTCTTCAGTTCTTTCCTTGGAGACTGCAAATAGTCTAAACCAGGTCAGGAGTCTAGTTGTGCCCTTCTGTGGAATAATTTTTGCCCACTAGCCATTCATGGGGGCACTGATCAGTTTCCTGTTGTAAGCCCACTGTAGTGGTGGGCTGAGCTAAACCTTACTGGGACCCAGGATGGAGTAAATTGGTAGGTGAACAACTGAACATGTGCAGATTGCACGCTACTTCATTTTGTAATAGGCTCCCATAGCATAGACAAGCTGTTACTCGCACCTCCAAACAGCACATGCAGCCAAGTCCTCTAGGTGACTTCAGCTGGTGACAACCTCCATGGTTTGTGCTCTTAATGGTGTGGTTCTGCTCTTGCACTCTTCTGTGTGGAGGAATGGAATTGCCTCATTTACTGTTTTTACTGCTCTTTGTAGTCAGCCCTTTCTGATGGTTAGCTAATAATAAAGTTCACTTTCTTCTGGTGACACTGAACTATCAGATACAATTAAAGGTAATAAACCAAATGTTCTATGCTTCTGGGGAATAGATTTTCCTGTGGAATACTTTAAGTACATACTCGGTGGTTATTCAAGTATCAGTTGTCCCCACTCTCATTTCAACTCTTATCTTCTACAAAATGTGACAGTTAGTAGCAGGACCAGATTCTCTATTGTACCTTATTTAAGTCTTCACTTTTGCATTGTGTAGACTGAGTGATACAAATACCTATCAGGTCTATGTCATATAATGGACACAGATACACTTTCTTATTACTGAAAACATGGTGTAGTTCTTGACTTTGCCTAAGTTGCTGTTTCAGTTTGGATGGCTTGTTATGTCACTCAACTCAGCTTTGTGGACACTTCCAGCTGAAGGCTTTGTCTTGAGGAACTTCAATACAGCAGCTTTTATTTGTGGTTTATTTGCTGTCATCCTCAATGAAATTCAACAGATTTCTAAATTAATTTTCAGCTTGTAAAAGATTTAGTCCTTATTTTAGTTGGATGTAAGTTTACTTCTATCTACAACAAAATTCTTTAGCACCTCTCTGAACACAAAAAAGGACCTTACAGTAGCTGCAAATCAATGTTGTGAAAACTCCCTTTAACTATGTACAGTGATTTAACTCCCTTTAATGCAAAAAAGCAGAAATGGATTTATAGAGGTCTTGGTGATTATACCTGAGAGGTCTGTTATGGAAAGATCCTTTCCCAAGCCTTTAGGCACTTAAGCTTCAGAGAAAACACAATAGGCAGCAACAGGTTGTCAGTGCTTTTACATTTCTTCTAAAAGCTGTACTTGATACCAGACATTACCTAACAATTAATCTGTACCTCGGGACTTTTTTACCATTAGCATGGAGTTGTAAGGTGTTTTTTTCCTCAGAAAGCCTAGACCAGATACATGGGCCATCCAATCTTCTGAAGAAAGCACTTCATCTCAGAAATGTTCACTTCTCCAGGAAAAATCCAGTGGGTTTTTTTTTTTTTCTGAAATAGTCTCTTAAACCAGTGTTGTCCACTTGGAAAAGAACAGGAAAAGTCACCTATCATGTGTGAACCCTGTCTGAGTTGGCAAGGATTTTTGTGCCATCAGAAGTGCCTTTTTTCTGTACAGAAGGGGCATTCTAAAGGCTTGCTTTTATGAACATCTGAAAGCATGTTTAAGAGACAAAGTAATATAATTTAGTGTACTAGATTACTAACATTTATCATTCCTCTGCCATCCCAAAACATGGTGTTTTTTTACTCTGAATGGCTTAGAGAACAAAACAAATATTTTACCATGTGTTTCTCAGAAAGTTCCTTGAGTGGCCAAGTATTTTAAAAACATTGCTCCTTATGTCAACAATCTGATAAAAAGCAGTTGTACCGGTGTGGAGCTGCTGATATTGATCAGTGAATGATGAACTTCTATCAAAATACATCAGTGGAGACACTGCTAACCAGGAGACTCTTCATGCTAAAGAGGCGCGTGTCTTTTCTGGTTGCTCCTAATGATGATCACAGACTACACCTGAAATATCGTTGTGGAGCCAAGTTGAAATCTATGATTAAACTGCAGTTTGTATTCTGTTGCACAAATGTTGAATATTTTTGAAAATTTTAACTGTTTGTACTGGTATATAAGGCTATGCTTTGTTTTTCCATACTCTTATCAGCAGGTCCTGGATTAAGCTATCGTTTGCAAGTAATCAAACATTTTCTATCCTTAGCCATGGAGGAAGCAAGGCTTCTGCTATAGTTGGCTCTCTCCTTTTCCAGTGCACCTTGTCAAGATGCTTCTAATGAAAATTCCGTCTGGTTTTAACTGTATGGCTGCAAGGCAAAAGTCAACTCGTCCTGCTTTTCTTTCTTTTTGGTTTTTTTCATTTCCCTCTCACATGGCTCTTTGTTCTAGCTAGACAATAATCTTGGTATGGATACTTCTGCTTTCACCCTGCAGCAGGAGAAAAACACTTAAGAGGCAGTGAGGTACTCAAAGCCGATTTTCCTTGCTATTAATACTTTAAGATCCTGCCTTTTTCTGCCTTTGGCAGAAATTTGGAAAGTACCACGTTCTTGGTGGGGCTGTAGGAGACAAGGTGGGGTTTCTTCCATGGCAGAGTGATTGACAGTCATGCTGGAACAGCAATTACCACAGCGAGGTACCCTAGGGTTGAATACCTGGACTACTAAACAAAAAAAGTGTTCTAAAAAGTCTTCTGCTTATAGATACAGGCTAGATTGGTCTATTTACCTATTTTAAAAATCTGTATGCTATAATGAACATATGTTGCTCAGTT
>VXBB01012993.1:244445-284014 GCA_013399915.1 Illadopsis cleaveri
AGTTAAAAGCTTTTCATCAGACCACTACCCTCAATAAACTGTGGGGAGTGTGCTTTGTGCCAGTGAGTGAAATGAACTGGGTTGTGAACAACCTTCTAAAATATGGAACAGCAACCTCAGCAGCTCAGTCTTTAACATGCTCTTGGTGACTGACCTGCCCTGCATCACAGGAGTATTTCTTGGTGGTGAAGTGTGTTTTCTAAGCCATAAAAAATCTCTGTTACTATTTTTGTTTGTTTTCTTCTTTTCTTTCAATCTTTGTTGTGTATGAATTTTTAGTCACATTAATTTCTGGGAGAGTTACAATGTCTGACCTTCTCCAGAAAAAAAAATTATTTGTATATTATTTTGATGATTTTTTAGTCTCTGTATAGTTAGTTAATATATAAAACAACAAAATAACAAGTCACATCTGTAGATGCTTTGTAGATTGCTCTCTAGACTGGCAAAAGTAGTAAGAAATCTTATAAATCTTACAATTGCACAGTAATAACATAAAATCTTACAAACGTGCGATCTCATGAATTTATTTACTGTGCTCCCTTCCTTGTGGTCATTTATCAGTGCTACTGCCACACAGAAATTTATCAGTGCAAAATACCACACAGAAATTATGTAAGTTACAGCACACAATAATAACTTCAGGACAGGAATAAAGTAATGGGATGTGTAAAGGTATGCAAGCTCGTTATCTTGGATTAAAGAAATTGTTATGGGTAACAAATGATTTCCAGTTACTTTCATGATTCTTCCTCCATAACTTCAAACTGTTTTCCTTTAAATATTTTCACTGCAAATGGCATGAAAGCAGAAAAAAAAAAAAAAAAAAAAAAAAAAAAAAAATGTTAAACAAAATATACTGTAAAAAAGACAAAAAAANCAGAACATTAGTGTCACAAAGAGAAAGCAGACATATTTATTAAAAGATATATCTTCTCTATCAGGAGTGGCAGGGAGTCTCTGGCAAATGATACCTGTGTGATAGCTCTTCTGAGAGGCCCACAGCAGATACTGCCCTGGCAGAGTGAAATCAGGAACTCTCTCTTCTGTAAAACTGCAGACCTGTTTCTGTTTAAAAAGAGAACAACCATCACAGGATGTATAGGTTTTCTGTAAGTGATGTTGCTCCTTGGCTTGTTTATGGAAGGGACTGAATTTGAGGGGTTTCATTGCCATCAGATACAGTGACAGCACAATTTTTCCTCTCTGCTCTTGATTTGTTAACTTGATTCACTGTACAACTTCTGTACAAAGAGTTTGCAATTTCAGAATGTCTTCCTTGTATTATGAGACCAAGCCTGACGCAGAGTTTTCAAAATTGTATCCAGGGAGGGCCAAGTAGGGATTGGGACATCCTTCTAGGGTGCAGGCAGCAAAATGTGTCTGCTCTGTGATTTGAGATGGTGAAGATTTACAAAGTACTTTTCCAAGCTCTTGTTAAAGTTCTATAGGATATGCTCGAGATTCCCTGCTCTTTGCCACCCTGAAGAAAGTGTGTGTGTTGCAACAGTTTTAACTCAAGGGCATCTGTGTCAAAGTCATTAAGCAGACAAAATACTTTTATGAATAGAGACCACAGGATCAAGCAGCATATGTAATATAACTGTCTCTTTCAGGAATTGGGAAAAAATAATCAAGTTTTAACATTGCATGGGTGTTGTCATTTCTGACGGCAGCAGAGCCCTGGAATTTGTATTCATTGTCAAAAGTGAAATGACTGTACTGTTTTAACAGTTGGGATAAGGAAATCCTCATGGAGAACGAATGAGTCATAAAAAGAACTAGGTTTATGCACAGTAATTAACTTCTTGTTGTCCTAGTGTATGATCTGTTAGATGCTGGCATTAGGCCATAATGATAGAGGACATCAAGGTACCTGTTATGCTTGCTTCTCCTTTTTAGGTGAAAAGAGCAGAAATTCTACATATCCTTAATATGAAAAATTTGGAGGTGTTTTTTAGTTACAAAACTTTTTTGTATTATTTACAAAATGAATACAAAAATAGTGAAGAGAAGAAATAATTCACTAAATAGTGAAGAGAACAGCAGAAGCTTGATGCAGTATGTGGACAAGATAGTGCACATATACAGTGTATGCAGTGTATTTCATAAATCCTAACCTGTAAGCAAGTCCTGAAGTGTGTGATTATACTGAGTCTCCCTCCTTGCAGAAATTTCATCGGCTTCTGTGAAATATCTCTATGTGCAAGGAAGTAAAAAAACCTTGCAGGACTTTGACTTTTAACCAATTTATTTAATGGATATCTTTGTTGTAAGCAAAATTTCTCTTCTGACTACATTTAGCAGAACTGAGGTGCTATCTTGGGAAAGACAGAGAAAAGGAATGTATGTGAAATAGGCATGTGAGTTTTAATTTAAGGCAAAAATATTAATCTAAATTTTTTTAAGGGTGAAATATTTTATAACTCCTATTCATTTTTAGCATATGAAAACAAAACATGTAATAACATTAAAATGGTGAGAACTTTGTGACTGATACAATTTTGCTGTCTAAAGATGACATACAAAAGAAAAAATAGGATAAATTAATCTCATATTTAAATAGTAAATATTTGTCATGTTTATGTATTATGCTAGTGTCAAGAGTAATATGTGTGTGTGCGTGTGCGTGTGCGTGCGTGTGTGCTAAAACACCTTTTTACCTACACAGTGTGTATTCATAGTTTCCTCACACTTTGTTAAGAAGCTAAATAACATGCTTCTCTTGGTGCTTTTTTTGAAAGCAAAGTCTTGTCACTGTACTTTGATTTGTACTTGTGGCCTGTCAAAACATGCTGGGAAGAGGCAGGTGAGAAAGCATTCACTGGACTAGAAGGGTGTTCATGAAGCATCACTGGCTGACACATGACCCAAAGGGGCAGCAACTACAGAAGTATCCATTAGCTAATACTGTGGCATCAAATTAACTCTTCTCAGACCCTTCTGGACCAACAAAGAGGCCTATTATGCACTAACTGGGATTGCAGTAGCTATTTGTGACTTTAGGGCTTCTGAGCCTCTGTTTCTGAAGGAGGTCCTGCTGCCAGCAACCTTGGCAGTGCTGCAGCAGGACCTCACTAAGGACTGACCACCCCAAAACTGAGCAGTTTTCAGAACAGGGCGTAAATTTACAGTTTGGTTGGAAGACGGCAGAAAGGAAGTCGTGTTTTGTACCACCCCACAATGCTTTGGCTTTAAAAACATTCCCTACCAGCTTCTTTAAAAAGTCTTGATTTGTTCCTATTTGTTTTTTGAGTTTTTTTGCTTGACAGAGCACCCTTGTATAGGAAGATTGTATAAAGAAATAAATGTCAAAGTAATTTTTTTTGTGGGTGAGAATTCTCCAGTGTGTGACTAAAATGTGTCCAGCAAAGTCCTCTGATGTGTTGCTGGACACTGCTGCTGTGGTGAATTGAACTGCTATTGCCCCTAGGGTTATAAATACCTTTAAGTGGTTTGCTCAATCAGGGCTTAATTTTAGGTAGTTTTTGGTTCTTTCAGATCTTGGTCTACTTGTATTGATAATGCCATGTATGAAAAATAGCTTTGCTATGATTATGTTAAATGAGCCATATTACAGGCATGAAATTTTTGGAGTATGTGGTACTCTTTTCTAGATGGCAGTTTATATTTTGTCTTACTCTTTATATATGTTCTCTTTTCCAATTAACATAGAAATAAAATATTGGTACTTAGAATGAATGTAGAATTCTCTTCTTCATAAGTATTCTCTGTATTGATATTATGCAGAGGAAATATTTTCAAAAATTAAGTTATTATTATAACTTTCTGTATATTTTGTTTCAACCCAGAGGTTAAAGAGCCGGGCTCCCTTTTTTCCCCTTCTTTTTATTTTTTCATTTTGTCAAAATATTCATTTTTTAGGAGACCTACTGATTTTCCCAGAACTGTCCAATTTTCTCATAAAGTAACTATTTTTATTGTTACTCAGACTTGGCCTTTGACTGTATTCTGGCATCTAAAATGCCAAGTTAGACAAATTATTTGTTGCTTGCAGAAAGCTCTGTTCTTGGAAGGATTCAAGGCCAGTCTGGATGGGGCTTTGAGCACACTGGTCTAGTGGAAGGTGTCTCTGGCCACAGCAAGGGAGTTGGAGCTGGATGATCTTGAAGGGCCCTTCCAACCAAACCATTCCGTGATCTCTGAGTACAGAAGCATGCTGTAGCAGCCTCAGACCTATCTGACTGATTTCTCTTTCTTTTTTTATTGATCCTTTGCCATGAGTCTCTGTTATGGTGTTTGGAACCCTCCATTTTCTTAGAAACACTTCTTTCTAATTATTAAAAATAATTAGGCTACTCTTAGTTAATTCTCTACTTTGTTTCTTTCAGCTTGAATGCTTAGGCGCCTAGACATGCAGTCTAAATTTTTATCTATAGTTTCTACATTATTGACTTCATTGATTTTTATGCTTTTTTTTATGGCAGTATTTGCACTGTAAATGCTCTGAGAGACTATTTGATTTTAAACTGGATTTTGCTTTAAATCATGAAACAGATTTTCACTTGTCCTAGGCACTGTAAAATTTGTGTTTATTAGCTGTCAGTTTTATATAAAGTCTCAACCAATTTATCCTAGTTCAAGGATCACAGATAAAGAAAATTGTGTTCTATTCTTTTTATTTTCTGCATCAAAGAAAAAAAGAATGTAAGAAAAATTTTTAAAACTATTTTAAACAACTTTTAAAAAATCAAACGGGAGAAATTACTACTGGAATGTATGTGAAATACATATAAAAAGCCAAATTTGATGGAAATTGTGAATAGAATTCTCGTGAGGTACAAATACACTTATAAGGTGAAATCCAGTATAGACTTTTATATTTCTGCTCTAACTTTGGAGCACACGTAAAAATTATGAATGCCAAGTCCTCACCAACATGGGGAATCCTTACATAAGAATTACTTTCTAGAGTGAAAAAAATACTGAGTCATCACAGAGAGAGCACATATAGATGTCTACCCTTCACTTCAAGAATATAATGAATCTCATTGAAACTAAAGTTGTAAAACAACATTAATAATATCTCCTTTATGTTTAAACTTATACATGCTTTAATCTGTGTGTTATGCAGCACTCTTACCAAAAAGAAATGCATGTAGGTTTGGGTTTACTTGTGACTTTGTTGTGTAGTGCTATATATCCATGCCTAATAGCATTAGTAACTTGATGACAATAAAATGGTCTTGTGAGTGTTGTCTTTGATTGAAAGCAGGCATCTATTGCTTGAGAATAGTTGGTGTTCATGCCAGGCTATGCTAAGACTTAAGAAGTGGGAACTAGTCATTGCAGCACCTAAAGCAAACTTCTTGTGTTATGCAGGCTATTACCTCTTACTGAGGATTTACTCATTTGGTTTGCAGAGCATTCATGTACTTTACTAAATTATAGGCAACAACTTTTTTCGGTGTTTTAATAAAAGCAACCTGCAAACAGAATAGGCACTGTCTTGTCGTGATGTTCTTTCTTCTTGCTGACTTAAATGGTGGACTGTTACTGTGTAAAATGCAAAAGAAGAGAGAGAGATAGACCTTAAAGTAGCAATATTCATGTAGACTACAGAATTCAACATTTCCTTTGAAGTTTATCCTTGTGTAAAGCAGGCTGGCTTATGTTACCCCACTTGTTGGAGGAGTATGTGCAAGTGTAAATATTGCATAAAAGAAATGCTCTACCCTGCTCGGGCTTGTATTTTACTCATAGTTAGCATTTCAGCTCTGGAATTTAATATTTGCTTTTCTTGATTTTTTTTTCCCCAAGAAAACACAATCGCTCATAAATCAATGGAAAATAGAAAGAGTACTTAAATACAATTGTTTTGAAGTGGTCCCTTCCACTGAACCCTGTCAGAAGTTTTTGTTTTTGTTGTTGTTGTACAAAGCCAGTTTTTGTGACAAGATAGAGAAATTTTCAATACTATTCTGGTGCGTGTTCTTGCCCAGTAAATGTACTAGTAGCATTCCTTATCATAATAGAGATTCCTATTTACATATGCTGCCTGATCTGTTGAAGGAAAGCTATGGATCTGTGCTTTTTACTTCATATTTCTAGTCCTCTTTAGCCATTTTGTTTTAATCAGAAGAGGATTAATACATTTCTGTGAGATAAATGAGAGTATGAAGGAGCTTCAAGAGCTGTTAATGTGCAATTTCTTTTTTTTTTTCCTGTGCCTGCTCTACAAGAAGCTAATTGCGGAGTCTTCCTTTTTTGCAGGTCTGTGTTTAACAGAATGTGGTTACCTCTAAACGCGTTGTATTCATATGATGACCCAGACTCTTGCACAACTATACTATTTTCTGCTCCTTGGAATGTAACTCTTCAAAGGACTCAATTTCAGAGGTTGCTCGAACTCCTCCCGATCCACAGCAATTAATTTTAGAGCCTTCAGGAATCAACAGAGGGGTGAGTGCCAGTTAAAAGCAGGGACATGATGGTTGTCCATTGTTTCTCATGGGAAAGCCCCATGGATGTTTTTGCCTTCGCATGGAACAACTCCAAGGCTCCTTTGCTAAGGAATTTGCGGGAGTGGGTTCTTGGTTATACTAAGTAAGATGCATCACAGCAGTGATGGTTTATTTATCTTGCTCTGAATCCCAAATTCCCTGGATATAATAGGGTGAGAAGGTTTTCTGATATTGATGGAAAATGACAAGAACATTGAAAGCTAGGAAGAACTAATGATCAAGTGACCTATTTGATCCTCTTTTTCATCAAATGATCAACTAATAGGGCTTGAATACAATTGTCAGTTAAGTTGAAAGCCATTATATACCTCATTTTAGCCGATGAAGAATAGTCCAACTTAAGTGTACAACAAAATTCAGCTCTGAATTAGGTTCCATAAAGTGAGATGGACTTATCTTGCATTGTCATTCCAAAGCTTGAGAAGGGAATTTGTCTGCTGTTTCTGGTTCACATCCATCTGCCTTAGTATTCATACATTTGGCAGGAGAAGCAGGAGGTGATAACTAACAAGAACTCCCACAGTTTCAGGCTAAAAGCAGCTTTTCTAACAGCAAAGGAGACAAACGGGATCCAATTCCTTTCTCTGTCCTCCTTCTCTTTGAGTGCAACTTCACCAGCTCATGCAGCAGGGCCATCACACACAGTCATCACACACTCTGATATCTTCAGAAGATTGATACGTGTTCAGACAAAGTTTGCTTTGTAGCCTCTTGTCTTTTGACATACAGCCACTTGCAGTCTGTCCTTTAATAAAGTCCAGTACTGTTCTGTTCTTTAATCAAGCTATAGATGCATGTAAATAGTGACCTTTCCTTTTGATTAAGGTCATTACTACCTCTTCAGTTTGTTCTTGCCTGTTTGTTGGAAACTGGGCAAGGACAGTGGCTGTACCACTTATGGAGAAAACAAGGTTATAAAACATCAGGACTTTGTGTAATGACTTGTAATGGCTTTTTTCTCTTCCTTTCTTTTAAGGCAGTAGTGGTCAAGCCCTGAGGACACATTGAACCAGTGAAGACCAGGAAAATTTCTACTTTTTTACTGAGTATGTTTTATATGTTGATTTTCTGGAAACTCATTTTTCTCAAATTGTCTTTGGGCTCCTACCTGAAACCTTGAAATAGATGTTACCTAATACATTACCTACAGCCAACAGTGAGGGATACAAACCTCTAGGGGATTACTTAGAGTTGCAGACCACAAAATCTGAATTTTCAGTCATTTCAACAGTGTCATTGCTTCCCTGCTTTGCCACTCACACATCCCCTAAATCTTTCTTCTTCTCCACGTCAGACAAACTCTTACTTTCAGATTGCTCCCTGCACCAGTCCTTGATGTTCTGTTCCCTTTCCCCTAGGAGAAAATCTGCCCTGTCTCTGACTCACTGCCATGTTTAGCCCCCTCAGGTTGCGTGTTTGTCCCACGGAGCCGAAATTGTTTCCTTACCCCACCCCTTGTTTGGTGACTCTACCCAATCTATTCCTCCTATTCAACCTCTCTCATGGACTTTTTTATACCTCTTTGAAGATTACCCATCATTAAAAGTCAGACAACATAAATGATAAAATATGCATTAGTAGGAGACAAAACTCTTAAGTCCTGTTTCATACTGACTGTATCTCAGTTTTCCGGTTTCTGCTGCAAGTCCAAGCAAGCAACTCAGTAAGCTCAAAGTATTTAATATTGTATATGTTGTTCTTTGCCTCGGTTTGCATTTTTTGACAACCATTTTTCAGGTTCGTTTGTAAGAAACTTTCTGTAGTGCTAACTTCTCTTGAAAACTCAGTATACCCCTGAAATATTTTTGGGTATGTGTCTGTGCATGTGTGAATATATACGTAAAAATATTATATAGACTCCTGTGCTGTACATGTATTTACCCCTCCATTATGTTAAAGCTTTTTGTATTTCCTTATCTAAGGTAACTGGTGCAGATATTCAGGATAAATTGAACAGTTGATAAAACATGTTGTTTCAGAGTGGTTGTTGATATATATTGAATGGTTTATGTGGTTACTAATATTTTAAAATTAGTAATTAATGAGGCTGTCTGATAAGAGACAGCCAGAACTGACCAATACTGATCATGTTTGTTAAGTTGCAGGCTCTTAAGTGTTATACTACCAGAAAAAGCTGCAAACTAGAATACAGCCTTCGTTACAGAAATTATTTTCTTTTTTGTTTCCCTCCAGATAACCCTTCCCAGTTATTATTTGAGTAAACTTTTCAATACTAGGAGCAAGCTGCATTGTTTCCTTCTAAAAGGCAGTTGGTGCTTGCTGACAGTGGATCATGGGGCTTTGGGAATTTTTGCACTGTGGGTAGGGTCAGGAAAGGCAAAGGAACATCTTTCTCTATGTAAAGTTCGGGCATCAGTGAGATTTCTGGCTTACTAGGAATCTCTAATTATGGACTATGGACTTAAGGTTTCTGTGGTACCTTGACAATACTGTATGCTATTGTACAGATTCTGGCACATTACTCAAGGTTCTTGATAGGATGCAAATCTGGGTTTGCAAGAAAGTCCTCAAGGTGGCAAGACAGAACTGCCTTCCTTGTTTCCTTCCCTTTTATGACTCATTCATGCTCCTGCAAACTTTTTACAGAAACAAGGCCCTTTGCATAGCATCACTTATCTTCAAGAAAACATTTTGTTGAATCAGCATCAATCTTTTTTGTTTCCTGTCTCGTCCTTTCACATTCCTTGCTCAAGTGTTGGCTTACAGCATGAGTTAAGTGGATTCCCTCGAAACTCAGCTCCTTTTGTATATCACCTTGCAATCTAAGGAAGAGACTCATTTTAAAAGAATCAGTCTATTAGTTTTGCTTTAGTTACCTTCAGGCATGAAGTGAAACTTGCTTTGTTCCTGTGGTTAGTCTCTGGTTCATAATATTTATGTACTATATTTTGATGCTACCTGATAACAATTGCTGATGTAAATTAAAGTAGCCATGAGATAGTGAATTTAACATCCACTGCCTTTGTCCCCAGGGGACAACTCCAGATGTGAGACTAGTTGGATGCTGTGAGTGTCTCAAAACACATTCACTTTCACTGGCCCTGCACCTTACACAAAAGCTCAGGAGGGAGTGTTTAAAAATTTCCTTATGCCAAAGGCATCATTTGATGGGTAGCTGAGGTAGGTTTTGAAATATGTAATACCACTGGAGCTGGTGGAACAGACCCAAAATTAGTCCACAGATTTTAATTGCATGATGACTCAGGTAATACTTCTTGCAGACGAGATTTTTCTCCTCCTCCTCCCTCCATCTACTTCAAAAAGTATTGTACTCCATATTTTTTTTTTATTTACCAAACCCCAATTGCTTGCAGTGAGCCATTTCAGGCTCCACTTTATCTGATTTAGATTTTTATTTAAATTTTATTTCTGTTTTACTAGACAGATGTCTAAACAGCATGTTGGTTCTGAGTTAGGGTGGACATGTAATAGTGAAATTAAAAGACTTATGTCTGGCTTCTCTTTTAGAAGATCTCTAACTTTCACCTTGCAATGACACAGAAGTTGTATTTGTGTCTTTGCCCTTTAATAGAAAACCTACCTCCCCTGAATTTCCTAATCAGAGGATCAGGAGTACACCTTACAAATGAACTAAGTAGCACTTAATTTCTCCCAAAAATAAATACATGGATTAGTTTTTACAAATAAACATTGAAAAGTAATAATGATTTATATAATTAGAGATGTTTTCATAGCACTGGAACTCACCATTAGGTTTGACAACTTGCACACAGAAGATTTTTAAGTTTAAAAAAATTCAGTTTAGTTTTACTTACAATATGGACTTTTCTACAAATTAAATAAAATAATCTTAGTTTCAAACATTTAAACCAAGTGTTCTGGAAAGCTGGGTGAATACTACATGAAGAGACATAATTTTCCTGGCGAATATTTGTTTTTAATGAATTTTCTGATTAAAGAGAAGCATTTTGAAAAATTCCCAGCTTGATGCTTTCTTGATCAACCTGCCTCATAATTACATGTAATGTGTGTAGTTTTGAAATCATTCCTTAATAATCACAAATTCCAGATTTCCCTTTGTGCAGTCAATAGGCATCAAGCTATTGTATCCATATTATGATACCTCTATCCTGGAGATATGGTGTCATCTCATCCCATAACACCTTGTAAGTCTGACTTTTGTTATATTTGGGCCCTTTCTATGGGCCTCCCCCTTCTTTAAAAAGCTGTTTTCCCTCACACAGCTGATCTATCTCACAAAATCAAGAAAAGCCATAGATTTTCCAATGTTTTATGGAAGGATTTTAGTAAAATATAATGTACTTTCCCATGTCCACACACTGCTATGCATGTAAAATCCTTGTCTCTTTAACATCCTTCTGCAGGACTCAGCCTCCCTTGGTGACAAATTAGGCTCATTTGAGGATTTACTTGTTAGATGTTGCACACCAGGGATTTTCATGGATATGAGTCACCAGGAAATCTTGTAGTTACTGGGTCTGTGATTTGTCAATAATGAGTAGATGGCCTGAGACAAAAGAAGTCTTAAGCTCATCCAGCTATTCATGGTCACTTTCCCATCCTAGAAAAAACTATTTACCTATTTCAAGTAATCACAGCTGAGAAAGTGTTGTTTCTTCTTTTTATGTAATTTCTGTCTTCAAAGAGCACCAACAGTTGCATTGGAGCAGTTAATATGTTATGTGTTGACAGCCAGTAACAGTTCTGTCTGCTGGATATCAGTGGTGAAAAGGGAATGAATTTGTTAGCTCTTTGCCATTGAAAAGGAAATCACATCAAGAGCATTTGTGTCCCTTGGCAGTATTTAACTACCAAGATGTACTGGGATGCCATAAGAAGAGAACAGTCCCATTTTGCAATTGTTACCAGATGATAAATTGTCTACACCTGGTGAGCTAACACAATTCTTTTTCTCCAAAACTACTGACCTAAGAACTGCACAATACCCATTGAGTAAAAAGGAGAACTGGAAGTTCACCAGCCCCAGTGCCCTGCCAACTCAGCCAGGTCAGCAGGAACATTGGGGTCTCCAACCACTCGGGACCACCAGAGTGACCCCGAGGGCAGAAGAGCACATGTGTAAAGGGGAGGGAAAATATGTTATATGATTTCAGGGAAATGATTATCATATACATGTGTGGTCCTGAACAATCAATGAATATGTATGTAGAATACACACAAACAGAATCTTGCCTGTACTCAGCATGCATGCATCTGAGAGGAGCTGTTCCCCCAGCTATGCATCTGGCCAAATATAGAATGCTTGCTTCTTAATGCTACATTCATGTTAAGAAGGTTGTTTTATTCTACCAGATTTTTGGTAACACAATGAACAAGTTATGTGAGATCCAAAAGTATGAAAGAAAATGCCTAGAATAACAGATGTAATCTTATAGAAAGCCCCACTATCTACTGAATGTTGTTTGCTAATGGGTGTTGTTGATAGAGTGTTTTAAGGGACACCAGAGGCCCATTTCTGGCTTGCTAGGCTTTTTAGAAATAGAATTGTCCTGTCTGAAAACAAGGAGTATCTAAAATATTTACTACAAAAGAGATTCAGCTGCAAGTAAGAAAGATGATTTTTTGCTCTTATGGTACTCTCAGGTGTTTGAGAAATGCCTGAAAATATGCAAGTTTTTCAGATCTTCCACTCCACATAGTGGTTTTGAAGTTAGCCTGTGGGCAGCATGTCTAAGGGCACCTAATGGCCTCCAGACAGCATAAGTCGCCTGTCACATACCAGACAGACTCAAGGAAAGCAGTCCTTGCCTGGGCTTGGGATGGCACTGACAGGTCTGTTGCCTGCATACACAGCTGATCTGGCCTTGAGAGTGGCCTTGCAGTACTCCTGAGGAGACAGCCCAAAGATACTCACCAAGTCCAGCTCAGGATTTGTGCTGCTCCTTCACAGCTGGGGAGCTACACAGGGCTGATTTTGGTACTTGCAACTCAAAAAGAATAGGTTACATGCTCTTAGTGACAGAAGGAATCCCTGAGGCTATCACGCTATGAAACATCTACCATCACTTTTGTGCACTGGCTTGTCTCTTTATGTGAGATGTGGCTTCAGGTATGTGGAAACATCTCCAGAATGATAGATACGTGCCATGGTGTTCTTTGGGTTGAGCCATGCGCCTTTTGTATTGGAATCTGTCCCTACCATGGGTTTGTGTCTGTGTATATCCCTATATATCTCCGATGTATTTCTTTTTAAATGACAGATTATCAGAGAGGCAATTTGCTCTTCAGCTAAGTGAGAAGTCTTCAAAAGTCGTTTCATACTTATTCTTCTGAAAATTCCAGCATGTGCAAAATGTCCTCCTTATCTTCTCCCCTGAATGGCTGCTAATCAGATGAAGGGAATAAAATTAATATTTGGACTCACTTCCCTGTCATCATTTAGTCATGGCTGTCCCTTATGAAAAATTAAAAAAAAACCCCAACCAACTAAACAACAAAAAAATGGGCACAGGTAACACAATTGCAAAGATTGGACATTTTAAAGGAAAATTAAAAGAAGAGGATAAATGGAACAGATATTTGGCTTTCTCTGCAAGTGGAATGACAGCATTTTTTTGTCATCTCATCAATAAAAACTTTTTAAGGGAGAAAAGGAAATCATCATGGTACTAAGGACTGAAGGCCATAAGAGACAAAATTCATAAATAAGTGAAAAAATGATCTCCATGAAGACTTCCTGCCACAAATGATATTTTGCATCTTTATAAGCAAATAGATATCATGATAGGTAAATTAGGAGACAGATTAGTTACTACAAGTTGGTAAGTTAGCTCTAAAAAAGTAGCAGAAAAATATGGTTTACCCTCTTCTGTTGAATTATGTTGAAGGCCCTATTGATTCTCCCATGGAAACCTCAGTAGATTCTCACTTTGCAGACATTGTAGAATGGAATCATAGCCCATGGAACATACTAAGAAAGCGAAAGGGGAGAAGATGTGCAAGGATTTACTGATAAAGCATAAATAAAATCCAGCCTTTCTGCCAAGGGCATTTGTAAGGTGTCCTATTACTGTGCACTGGCTTCGGCATCAGTTCCAGGAGCACCTCCAAGCACTGGTGTACAGCAGTGAAGTTTGTTCAAAACAGAGAGGAGCCCAGAGCATTTCAAAATCCACCCACACACAATCATTTTGATGATGAATAAAAACAGTCTAACTGTAACTGATGCAGTTAGAGTAAATGTCATTACCAAAGGGGGACTGGTGACAGTTAGTAAAGCATGAGGGATGCATGAAGGATACCTGAGGAGTGGAGAGGCTGCTCAGAGTAGGCAGTAGGGACCATGGGAGTCTCTTCTCAAGCTGTATGCTGCTGTGGGACTGAAACACAGAAAGATATTCCCCAATAACCAGTAACTTCTGCTCTGTATGTTTGAATGGAAAGGTCTGTGTTTGGCAGCCCTGCTCTGATGGACTGCCTTACTTTCAGTTATGGGGACCAGGGAATTGTTATTCCCCACTCACATCCCTTGGGGATCTCCTCCTCTGACTGATAACCCTACCTGTGTGGGAAGGTCAATATATTATGTAATAAATTATATAGTTTGCCTGCAGTTGAGTCTGAATCTGGGTCTCTGCGTGTTCAGACTGAAGTCCTGCAGTTGGAGATGGTGGATGGAAGGTTTCATTTCATATCTTAAGAGATGACTCTTAAGCAAAGGGTCTAATAGGCCCAGGGATTGAACCCACAACCTTGGCCTTACTGACACCCTGGTCTAACCAACTGAGCCTGTCCCAGCTGCCCTTCAACATGGTCCAGTCTGCAGCTACGCTACACAAGGGAAAAGTGCCCCCAAAACTGATTTTAGCTCGTTTCCATCTGTTGGGGGTTAGGTTTGTCCCTTTTTCACTCTAAAGAATTTCTTCCCCATAAGTTACCAAGGAGACCAAGTGTTGGATACTTAAAAGAGTACTTAACCGAAACAAAGGGATGGCCAAAGCTNCCAAGGGAGGCTCCAACTTTCTCTGGCAAATACCTGTCTTCCTAAACCAAGACACCATCAAATCTGCTTTCTTGCATTAAATAGCCACACTTTTTTTGACCAACAAAACATTTGGACTATCTTTTGGCCTGTCCTGTTGAAATTATTTTTCCCTCTGCAACATTTTGTGGCACCCTGTTCTTCTTCCATGTTGTTGTGGAGAAGGTTCATAACCTCCTCTTGAAACTCTGATTTTCCTCATGTGTCATTTTACTCTCTGCACAGTACTTTTTGTATTCTTCCTTCTTAGAGTCATCTATTGTAAGGTTTTTTTGAAACTTACATTTTGTGCTGTGTTTCTCTGTGATTCCTGTCTGTTCTAATAATACATTTCTGTGATAAGGACATGTAGCTGCTCAGCATTTTGGCACTGCCTTTCCCTTAAAATCTATTACCATAAGAGCAAAGCACAGAATGTATCATTCACATTCTCAGCAGATAAGAATAGATTTAAAGTTTCTTTTTGTACAGTGGTTAAAGTACTGTTTACAATACAGTACTTTGCAATATTTCTTTGTGGTTTTGTGAGGCTTCTTAGAGGGACTTGCTGACTGAAAGAAAAATAATAATATGGTGATTGCAACTATCAGTTGGTTTTGGTATCTTAAGATATTATTGGATATTAAAGTCACAGAATTGCCACTTCACAGCTGAGAATCTGATATTTGTAAAGGACAAAAACATCTTCCCAATTTGAGAGTAATATTTGAACATACACAGCCTGAAGGGAGCCTATAAAACAGCCCAGTTCTATACACTTTTGATTTTAGAGGAAAATACACCACTGGAATGGTGCAGCTCTGGTTCTTCTATTTACTTTGAATAAATTAAATAACTTGCCATAAAAAAACTCTTTCCTTCTGTGATTATTTTTAACCTCTTCTTGTAATATGTATCAGAAAGATGTTAAAAACGCTAAAGATCTCTAAGTAATTTTCATATTTCAAGTCAGTTAAAGCAATTTTAGATACACTATAGACGATAGAGCTATAATACATAAATACATATTATTGTATACAAAATGGAGCAAGTACATGTCTATTTCCTACTTCTTTTGCATAAAAGTGTCACAGTCATCATCAGACTTTATTTGCAGAGCAAAAGCAAGACAACTGGATTTGCCTGGACTTACCTTTTAGTTGCATTTGTGAAAATTGGAAGTGCCTCAGCTTTGATTTGCATTTTGTATTACTTGTCCTGTGTTATCTGTGTATTGTAGAAAGCCTGCAGAAAGCCTGCGCTTCAGCTGCTCACTGTGTCTATGGTAAAAAAGCACATAAACATTTTCAATTGGTGCACTTTCATTTTTAAAAATATAATATTACCATTTCAGTAATTCTGCATTTTTTGCCTTTACTTATGGAGATCAAAAAGTACTGTCACTGCTAAAATTTTAACTTTCTTTCCTTTGTGTTCAATAGTCTCTAATTTTTACCAAGGAATTATTAAATCATTTACAGAAGTTATCTACCAAAAGTTCCTGAGCTTTGTTATTTTATGTGGCTTCTATTTTATTCCTACTGCATATTCCACAAAGAGATTCCAGAAGAATTTATTTTCCAGCACTTAATTACCACCAGAGATCAGATGTTTGGCTGATTCATAGACAAACTTAGAGCCTTCCTCACAGCTGTGGTTTTTCAAGTAGGAACTAGCTTCCTGATTTCACCCTCTTCCCTCTTGTGATCTGATTCTTTTTATGAGTAAGGGCTTCATCTCTCTTCATTCTCATGTGATTGCAAGATTTTTCACTGTAGGTAAGGCTAAGATTTACTTTTATATATATATACATTTATATATCTATGTGTGTGCATATATTTTTTATATACACACTGAGAAATTTTTATAAGAATATATTATTGACTTGAGTTCTCTATATAATTTTTTTGAATTAGTTTGCTTTTCCTTTTAAGGTGGTGTGGTAAAAATTATAACAATCCTTATGAGTAACTGTGGCAATATTTTTTCAGAGAATTAATTTTGGCAAAGGGCACTGTTATCCTTTGCATGGTAACTCTTGAAAGAGCTGACAAGAAAAAAATTTATAACAAGCATGTAAAAAACTGCAGTTTTTCAACTCTTTCCACTTTTACCCAGTTTTCTGTATTCTTTTCAAATGCTGTTCCAAGCTGACATTTTGTTGTTAGAAAAGTAAGTAGGTACTGTGTGGTCTCCAAAGGAAATCGAGGGTAAAATGGCTTTTGAAAAGATCGCTGCCTGCATTGAAGGGTTTTATAACGTGTCCTCTGATCAGACACCCTGATTATTTATTCTTCAGTAATGAGCTTTCAAAGTGATAATCTGCAAAGGGTAATTTGATCATTCGAAGAATATAGTGCTTCTACTAAACTTATATACACTGTTACGCAGAAAAGCAACATAAAAACTCTGGAGAATACAGTGGAATTCACAGAAGCATACATTTATTCCAGGACAAAAATCCCTAAACCTCACAGAGTAATATCTAAACCTTGTTTCTGTAATGGCTGTCTTTATACCTTGCTTGTTTTTACCTTATTGCTGTCTCTCAGGTTTCTCTCCTACCTGCCAGACATTCAAGATTATTCTTAACAAGCTTATACAGGATTCCTGACAGTACTGTGCAGGTATCAGGTTTTTTTAATGTCACTTTACAGGAGGTTCATTGGTTGGGGTTTGGATTTTTGGTGTTGGTTTGGTTTTTTTTGAACTGCAATAGACTTTTCAGACTTCAGCTGAACCATGAGTTAATTACAATTATTATTGTTGATAAGTGAAATAGAGCATAATTGGAACGTCTCAGTCTTCTGTAGGCGGCATAAATGGCTTTTGGTCTGGTAATTTTCATATCCAGAAACTCTCACTTTAAATTAGGGGTGGAGTGCTTTATGGCAGCTTTGCATTTGTTGTAACAAGAAAAAGACAAAAAGCTCTCTTCAACACAGAGGATCAGCCATTTAAACACTAGTGCTTTTCTTCCTTCACTCAAAGCATTTTTCCTTGTATTTTTCAAGTACAAAATAAAGTAAATGAAGAACAATTGTGTGTCCAGTTCCTGAGGAGTCTCTGAGAAGCTCCTGAGGAGCTTCTTCCTTAAAGAGGCAGCTTAAACTAGACAAACAAACAAAACAAAACAAAGCAAAACCCCCCCAACTTTCACAGTCTTATTCTGGATATAAAAATGTCTGGTATTCTCAGAGGCTTATGTTTTTCACTTTGTTCAAGCCAGCAACTGGCAAGCCTCTGTGAGTTTTCTATTGGCTGTAAAGTTTGGTCCTGCTCTGAATTTGATGAATGATTAGCTGACATGTCTCCAAATTACATAGATGTCCCTGACTCCTGCAATTTTCCTCTTGTGCTCAGCAGTCCTTCCCTAGAACAAATTCAGCATCTCTCCCTCTTTTCTGTCTTTTCACCTCTGTTTCCTCCCACCCAACCCTTTACAGGCCTTCTGTGTCACACTGTCCCTACCTGCAAGCATCATCTCTTCACACTGTCATTAGCTGACTTCCTTACTCCTTTCAAAATCAAGGCCAGAATGATCCTTCCCCTGCTGCCCATGGAGATTTGCTTTGAGGATGCCAAAGTTTCAGCCATGAGAATTATGAGAATGGTGCTTTTTATGGGCCTCATCTGAAACAATGTTTTTCAAGGGTTTCAGAATTTCAGCACAGATGTTCAGAAAGGAATCAGAAAGCTGGCTGTCAGGGATACATCTTACGGCAGCAGTAGCATTTTGCTCTTCCTACTTTTTATATAAACAATTTTCCTCCAGTAGGGTGTTTTTCATAACCAGATAAATTAAATTTTTATGACACAATGGGAAATTTTACTTTATCCTTGTTGTTTACTGTGTAACTCAGACAGGATTCCCTTGGTAATATTTCTGATAGCTTTTCTCTTCTGTCACTGCTGAAAAAAATACATGTCTATTGATAGGCATCAGTCAAGAAAATTACTTTCTCCAACCTAAAATGGTAACAATTGGACATCTGTGGATTTGTACACCTAGATGTGAAATCCAAATGTTAAATTAATGTATTAACAATGTTTATAGTTTTATTACCCTGTAATTATATCATACCTTCTGATTGTTTTTCTTTTCATCCCTGTCTATAAAAGGTAGTTGCCTGAACCTGTTGTGAATGTCTGCACTTCTAGTGTTAGTCCTAGTGATGTTTTGCCAGGTTCAGTGGAAGAAAAGGCAGTTGTAGGCATGGAATTGCTATACTGGAGGATCTATCAGGTGGTGAACTAGAGATATGGCCCTGTAGCTATGTTTGGCATCCTATCTGCCAAAAGGCTTTGTGGAAAGGGTCATTAAATGCTGTCTTGAATAGTGGTGGTTGGGAAGTTACAGCAAGGCTAAGCTGTGTGGTGTCAGGGAATTAACTGATTGCAATAACACAGGGAGAAGGGAATTGTCAGGGTCTTCTCAAATGCAGAGTCCTCTGAACACACTGTTAACTGACTTAATGCTATTGTTCTCCTTCTGTTAGATTCCAGGGAAAAAAAACCCCTTTGTATATATATCTATCTTTTAATCTTCCTGATTAAAATAACTCTGCAGAAGTCAACATATTGGCTAATCACTGAGCCTGAGATGAAACATTGATCGTAGCAAGGGAGTCCTTCTGATATCTCGGTGACAACCGAAACTGGGCTTGGCTTTGTTCACACCTGTGGTGCAATTGCTATTTCATTATAAAACTCTACTGCCATGACATGGAGGATATTTTGTACTAAATATTCCTTATTTGTTAATTTAAAATGCCAATATGCATTTTACTTTTATTTTCTGACTGAAATTAAATATTGATAAATATTTAAATATAGATTATTCACTGATTACATTGGATGAGTCTGAATTCTTTCTGTCGGTTTTGGGCAACAGTTTCTGCAATTAATGTTGCAAAGAGCTTCATGGAAAACAATCCCATTATCCACATTATTTCACAAAGGCAAGGAAGCATTTTGCCATTGCTACATCTATCTGCTTCAACTATCTGTGGGATGGAAAATGGGAGGGGTTTGACACCCAAACAAATCTATGGTAATTTTTAGGAGTACAAAGCAGTGTTTTCTGCTGAAAATAAATGCAGGGTAGTTTGGCCAATAAAATAACAGAGATGTTCCAAGCTGCATGACTTTTAATGATTATTTGTAAGCTATACTTGGCTCTTATATTCCACCTGATGGTCTCTGAAATGTTTATGGTAAGTTTTATAACTCATGCTATATAGTTTATAGGAGATTTGCAAAGCAGTCTCCCACCAGATACACTTGCCTTCAGTGAGGACAACTGCCTCCAAGTGGGTCATTTAACAGAGACAGAATGTAAATCTCTGAGTTCTAGTTAAAGTAGTATGACAATCCTGAAGCTGGAGGATACTTGGCTTTCTAGACTGAATATTAGAAATTCAGTAGTGGGAACTACAGAAAAACATGTAAACAAATAAAATTTCTCCTCTTCAGATTCAGTTCACTTTCAGGTGTTTTCAACACCTTAGTTATTTTTTAAGTTTTTCTACCCGTGCTCCTGAAACCACCTTATCATCAGCTGACTTCCATTTTAAGGGAGTGTATGGCTGAATTGAGTGGAAGAACTGGGAAGAGTTCTAGTTTTAGTTTTAGCTAATAACTGGTCATCTGATGTATTCCCATAAGCCGTAATTGGTATTGCTTAAATGAAGGAGCTCCAGCTCAAGCTATCTGTCAGTTTGGCTTATTGTAGATGAGAGAGGTCATCTGCACTCTGCTGGTGACAGAATGTCACCTCCAGTTCTTACACCAATCATTGCTTTTTTCCTGATACTTTTCAGGAATTACCTGCTTGAAATTTAGGAATGGCAGAAATCAGATGTTGAGCATTGGGCAAAACTTCTGTTGAGTAACTTGACCATGGGTGAAGAGGAATGGTTAGGAATGAATGGTAAACTGGTGCATAAACTTCATCAGGGGAAGGAGGCCACATTTTTTCCTTTTCTTTTACCCCGTGTTCCCCAGACAGTCCATTAGAGTCTCTCTAGCTAGGACAAAATGCAGAAAAATATCAAGATGTGTGTAACTATTTGTTGTCTAGAGAAGACTCAGCTCTGACCTTCACACAAATGGCAGAGATGCACAGATCTTAAAGGTGGAATTTCCATTGCTATCTGTGGGAATTTTACCATTCATTTACCAGGAAAGAGAAGCAGTCTGGGCCCAGCACGTGAGATTGATCTGCGTTGGTTCTGTTGACACTGAAGTTCCTAAAGAAACATAACCATTATGATGGCAAACTGATACCTAGCAGTGTCCTGCCTGGGCTTGCCCAGATGAGTGATTCACTTGAAATGCTTTTTACTTTGAGTAAATTGAATGGCTTTTGCCACTGAAATTTTTAGGAGAGAGATACATTTACTGATTTTGAGATCTTTTGTACTTGCAAATAATGCATCAGTTTTTGGGGTCACAAACATAATCTTGGCTTGCTGTGATGGTGCAAATTTTGCATTGTCTTCTTAGAGGGGTTCTTCTTCATCCTTTGACGCTGCGAGTAATGAACTTGAAACCAAACATGATAACTTTAAAAGGTGCAGCTCAGGGCTGAGGTTTAGGAAGCTGCTGCTGCCTTGGCACCTCTACTCTTCCTCTGACAGTGCTCCTGCCATTATTGTGGAATTTCTTCTTTTTCCTCTCTTATAGATGTAATTCTTGGCCTCAGATCCATCCACACATTTTGCATGGGAGTTATTGTGTTTGCTTCCATTGGACTACTCATGTATACTTGAGAAATGCATGTGGTAAGGGCTCTGAGTCCCCAAAATTCTCTTACAAGGATGGCTACATTACCTTACTAATCAGAACAACTTCAGAGCTGACAAACAGTGTGGCTGATGTACCACTATTTAGATTTTTAAAGCATTGGATTTGGAGAAGTTTCTTCCTGGAAAATTAAACGGATACAAGAGAATAAACAGATTAAAGAGAATAATGTGGGCAGACCACTATACAACTAGGGTATTATGCATTTTGGTTGATTCTTTGATCCACCTTCCAATTGCTATGTTAAATACAATTTATGCTGAGCACTAATATGAGAAATCTCCATTTTTCCTTTGTTGTTTCAAAGTTTGGAATGATTGTTCAATTAGTACCTTGCTTTCCAGGACTGTAGTCATAAAATAGCTATCATCAGACTTAACAAATTAAGGACAAGAAATTGATTTATTAATTAAATATGAAGTGTATATGTAAAAGGGGGCACAATTCTGGTCTTTTCTTTTTTCCAAAACCCAACCCCCAGATTTCATACACATTTATGTATGAAATGAGTGGATGAATTAACATGAATGAAATACATATTTATAAGCTAATTTAACATTATTTTATTGCAATCCAATTTTCTAAAATAATGTCAGCTGCATCCCAGTTTCTCCATTTTAAAATCATATATAGCATCTTGTAGTACGATCATCTTTGTGGTGTAACAAGCAAGAAAGAATCTGCCCTTCAACTCTTATATTTGGAATGTGATTCTAGGTCCTGAACTTTGAATTTATTTGGTCATGAGATTTTACTCATGCAAAAGTCTCACTTGAAACTAGTATATGTATATGTTTTGGTAACTAAGAATTGTCCACATGCAATCAGATTTGCAGGACTGAAATTTTACTATGTCCCAGGTGAAAAACTAAACAAGACACAACCCAAAAAACCTGTTTGAGACCAATTTGCCTTATAGAGAAGGACTGGTTAAAATCACTTCTCCATAAATGAAGAGATGCCTCCATAGTCATTAACTAGGTTTTGTCATTAACAATTTTTTAATAAAAGTATTTGGGGAGAGGTTGAACATGGGAATAACCACTAAACAATACTCACTATTAATATTTATTGGGAAATTATTACATACATACATACAGCTTAATTTTTGTTGTTTTACTCTTCAGACTGGAATACTCAGAATGGAAAAACTTTAGAAATATTAATTTTTTACTTTCTTTGAATTGAATTTGTGTCACTGGCTTGATAAAACTGAGATCATGAACAAGAAGCATGCCTCCCTGTTAAATGTTAAAATACACAAGCACGCTCTTTCCATGCATTCAGATCTTGAGCCAAAATTTACCGAAGCCTACGTCAAGATTCATATTTTCTTGACTAGACTTTTTCACAGATTTATCAGTGGAGAACATTTTTAGAAGTCTAGCAAATTATGCAAATGGAGCCCAAGCTGTGCTGCTGTAACTGTGGTGGTCCTTACTGTGTCCCCATAATCTCCTCAAAAAAAGGTTTAAGATGCAGTGACAGAAACATGAAGGTGAAAGTCTCTACAAGAGACTGTGCTTCTGTAAATCTCTGTTAAAAGCCTCCATGGCAGCTGATCACACACTGCTTTGGAAAAACTTTTTTGTCTATATTAATATAAGATTTTTTTGCTGCTAACGAAGTCAATCTCTTCTTTCCTATCATGGAGAGCAATTGATCACTTCATTAAACACTCCTTTACGTAATCTCCTATCTGTACTTTTGTATCCAAGTTAAACATATCCACTCATCTCACTTTTTATTCTATAGGGCTTGTTTTACTAGTCTGTTACCATTTGTATTTTTGGAGTGCAGTGCAAGTAATCTCTCTTTCAAAGTCAGATCCAAGAAAGGATACAGCACTAAATCTGTAATATTAGAATAATTATCTTCCAAGTCTCCTATATACCATTCCTCTGAATAACATCCCAGGATAGGTTCCTTTTTCTCATTCTTTCTAAGGATTCTATGCTGTGCTCCATCTCATTTTATACCTGGCATTTTTTCCTGAGCAAATGCTTATTATATTAATTCATCATTTTCAACCAAATTTGACTGAAGAATGCATGGGGATCTGTAGTTCTTATGAATTTTGTGAAAATCTGTGTCTGGACAGGTAACAGCTCAGCTACCCTCCTGGATACAGACACCTGACAGTCTAGATGGTTGGCATGTATGCCCTCTCCACTCTGTCATTGCAATCCACAACTGGCTTCCACTTCCTCTGGCATGTGAGGCAAAAAAGGGAGCAGAAAGAGAGGGATTTAACAAGCATGAGAGTATATTGCAAATATTTTGGTGGGAGGCTGACTTTTAGGAAGAAATAGCTGAAAGTGTTGATTTGGAAGAGGCTAAATACAAGTTAATATTTCATTAGTTCCACCACTGACAGCAATTTAGAGGGATTTTTTTTTTTTAATTTTGCATTTGAGTTTGGTCCTTTGTTTGCTTGTTGTCCAAAGCTTTGACCTGTTGGCTAATTTTCAGATTGCCGCATACTGTAATCCTTATATGATTTCCTTCAATTATGCTCCTGGATTCGTGGTGTTTTATGCCTTCTTCCCAGGTGCAGTTTGCACTTTGAAGTATACACTCTCAAAAAAGAAAGAAAAAAAAAATTGTTATTACACAAGTAACTGAAATGCAGCATTTAGATGCACTTGATGGAAAGTTTCAGTTGCTGTACATTATAGGACTGAAAAGAAAAATGTTGCAAAAAAATCATCTTGCTATACCCTCAGTTTTTTCAGGAGGAAATCTGGACATCTTTTCAGCAGCCTGAGTTTACTGTGCCCATGCTTTTATAAAGTTTGTACTGAAATATTTAATGCACAGCATTCCTTGCTTACCCCAGAAGTTATGCTTACTGTATGAAAACCCTTCTGAAGTACGAATGTTAGATCAGTCTGCTGAGACTTCTGTTGCACTGAGGAGCTGAACCAACTGAACAGAGAGAGAGACTGACAATATTCTCACTACTTTACGATGATCCCCTTTAACTCTGAGGTTACCTGTGCATTTGGAAGTGCTGGTGAAGAGTTTTACTTTGTTGTCTGCAAAGGACAGGTTGGTTGGATAGAGAATTCCAGCCTGCAAATCTCAGTATTTCCAAAAGAGATGAGATAATTCAAGTGTTAACAGCAAAATCGACTATAAAGTCAACAGTTGCAATAATATCTCAGTTTAATCTATTAGCCTTGACATACATTAACCGCTGGTTCATGTTACTTATATTCTTCTTCATTTTCCACTCTTACCAATCTGATGCTGTACTCATAATTCAGACGAACTAGAACACAATAAATGACAAAATTTGACAAATTCTAACTGTAAATATTAACATGTGCAAATGGTGTATACAGCTGCAATATTTGCATTTGTAAATGCAAATATTTACATTTTGCAAAAGGTGCACAGGCATTCTATTTATGGCTTAGTTTTGGAATGATAACAGAGCATTTTTTTGAGTTTTGGTGGCTTTTACTGTAGAACATTAAAGCATTTCCCTAAATATTGGCAGGCAAGACATCAGCTGAAGATCAAAAGAACAATTTTTTATTTTTATGGCTTGAAACAGTCCACTCTATTATATTATGTGCTCAGTGTGGTGCAAAAATAGTTGCACTTTTCATGTTCTTTTTAATGTCAAATATGAATTCGAAGCATGTTACATTGCTAAAGGTGAAGCTCCTGCTGTTTTTAAAAGAGCAAGCATTAGTCTGAAAAAATAACTTTAAAACCAGGCATCATTGCACATTCTGTCTACCTTGTGAACAAAATTGGGAGGATGTGAATGCCCAAAGATATCCATTGCTGAAAACTAGGTCTTCTACATGTGCCGCGTCACAATAATTTACAGGATTTTCACTTTATTTGTTAATTATGATAGATAGAAGAACAGCAAAAATATGGGATCATCTAAGACTCATGTAAATCACCAAAAATCAAAACAGATATTAATATTTTGTACACAGAATGGATATGCTGACACTTGCTCCCAGGTTGAATTTCCCCTTAAACAGAGAGTCACAAGGATGAGAATATTACCTTTCCTTTATCTAAGCACATGCATACGTCTGTGCACATGTATGTATGTATATATGTGTATATGTGTATGGGTATTTCTTTCTAGATACCAATTTAAATGAAAGCACAAAAACCAGATTTATGGTAAGAGGCTTTATAAGCTATTATATCAGCATTTTTGTGAATGAGGAAAGGAGAAGAAGCCAATAGGTTTCTGTGCTTCTCTACATGTACCAAACACAGAAATATGCACATGAAAGCATATGTACTTACATATAAGCATACATAAAATAGAAAAAAGTAAAGGCTTTTCTGTAAAGCTAAAAGTCTGAAAGCAGATGTATCTTTTCCTTGAAGTGAAACTTTGTGGGCTGTAGAACTACTTTTTGTCATTTTTGAGTCATTCTATGTCATAATGGTGAAAAGATTAGATTCACTTGTTGTCTTTCCCCTTGGTTCTTGGGTCTAACACAGTGCTGAGAGGCACTTTACAAAGAAAAAGACAGCATGTAAATCTTCAAAGGGATGGATAGACTCTGGAGTGGCAGAGGAAACTGTAGCTTGAACAAAGTTATCTCCAGGGGCACCATGTGGCGGTGTGGGACCCTCCTCGCTGATGTGCGGTACAGCTGTTGTGTACAGCTGTTTGTGTAAAGTTACTGCTCTGCATGTCTCAGAGCCACCATGGGCTGTTCGGTTTGGACAAGTGGTATCCAAGATTAAATTGCTCTTGCAGGGCTTTGGAAGCCTAGTTCTGTTCCCAGACACTTTCCTGATTCTGGTCCACATTTTGTGTCCCAAACAGCTGTAGGATCGAGCTTGTGTTTTTTACCCATTAAGACATTATGGTGTTTTTTGTGAAGTGTCGCAGCTCTTCCTCTTCAGTTTCTTCCATTTATGCTAGTGCTCTTACAAACAATGTATTTGAAACAGATTATTTTTCTCATCCCAAATTCAGGACATTGGGTTCTGGAAGAGGTTCATTTGGGTAGTACTTTTGTTGGGTTTCTACTTAGTTAATTAGTTAGTAGTTATTGCTTGATTCCTTTTTCTGTATAGATAATTCAAAATCACACACAGCAATGCAGATTTGTGAAGGCTCTTAAGGGGGAGGTCAAAGGCTTGGCCAAAAATAAATGTATCTTATTCTTTCCTGACCTACTTGGCATATTTTTCCATTTGCACTTTAGATCTTCCTTATTTCTCCATTTTCCAATATCACAAGTACCACATTTATTATTTTGCATGTTCTGTCATAATGGAAGAGAGTGTTTTGCTGTAGGTCTGATGAAAAATCCCTGGGTATTTTTCAGTTTGACAGATCTCCATAGTTGTCCGTAAGGCTATGTAATACTGCAATTGAACTTCATATTCCTGCTTTAATTTATAACATTTTAGGACATATTCCTTCTCACCTAACAAGTAGGCACATGGTAAACAAGGTAGTAATTTTATTATTAAAAAAATCAAAAGAGATATAATTGCAGTGCATCTGTCTACCATCCATTTACACTAAAAACAGGTTTCTTGGATGAGTAAGAATGACTCACGGGAGCATACTGATGCTTAAAAAACCTGACATTACATTTAACCTTATTTATAACAGACATTATTAACAGACATTTCAGAAATAATTCAGGTTGCTATGGGATCCTTTATAAAAGCAGGCATGGTATGTAATGTCTGGGACTGTGTTAGGCTGGGTTACATAACTTGCTTAAGTCGTTTTCTTCCCTCCTGTTTATAAGTTATTGGTGGAGTGAGATACGAAAGTCTCCACAAAATCTCTGGCCTTTCTTAGGGAGCTTGTTCATACTTTCTCCATATTCTCTGAGTGTGAATATGCTGTGGCCTATCCACATAATTGTGTTTATATTGCCTACGCTAGCATCCCCAGCTGCTTTCATTTTTTCAGTTCAATTCTGTGAATGCTTGAAATAGGCTTCTTTAATAAATGACTTTCATCATGTGTGGTTTTTATCTTACATGGCTTTTGAAAATTTCTTTACAAATGGGTAAGTTTCTCTCTCCCCAATTATTACATTTTTTATTAGGCATGAAATAATTTTGATATAAGGGTGTGGGTATATTGACTATATTGTCATCATGATCTATTTTGGAACAGAACAAAACCAACATGATGCAAATTTTAAAAAATGAAATGGAAAAAATTGTGAGCTACATATTTGTATGTCTGCTTGGGGGAAAAAAAAAAAGTGTGTTTTTTTAGTCATTCTTAAAACCATAAATCAGGAGGAACATTACAGAAAAGTTGAGTTTTGACATGCAAAGTGTGAGCCCCAGAAATCACAGTTTTGTTTTAGATAATGTAAAGAAAAGAACTCTTTAATTTCTGAAGAAAACCACTTAGAGGATTGTATTTTATCTCTGAGTTCCCAACTAACATCCTGCCAGCCAAATCAACTGAGAGATTTTGCAAAACAATCAATAACATGACATGAAAGCAGGTTGTGTAAGTAGGAGTGCATAACTTTTAAATAATGTTTATTAGTAAGCAGTAAGAGAAACACGGGCAAATATCAATTCTGTTTGAATTCAGAAGGGATTATTTCTGATGTTAGTCAATACATAATAAGCTCAGGCCCTTTGTAGCACAATGCTTTGATGCTGCACAGATCTGGTTTTGAGACTGCTTCTACAAACTAATTAAAAATGAGAAAAGCAAACTTCCTTACAGTTAAGTAAAATGTACTGTATATACTTGTTCTAAAACAGAAACAAATGCATTAGAATTCCATAGCTATCATGCTATTATGAAAATAAATTTCTTATATTGTAACAGATTTTTGCTCTGGTTTCTGGAAGGAGGATTTTATGGTATTAATCTGTGTAGGCATGCATGCATAAAGGTGATTTTCAACAAGACAAAGAATTCTGTCTTCACCCTCATGAGTGAATATGCTTTGCTCTCACTAGGAAAAGAAAAAATTTTATGTACTCTGAAATTTAATGCATAAGACTCTTTCAAGTCAACCATCTATGCAGATTTTCTGCAAACCTCAAAACACGAAGAAAACAAAACCTTTGCGTTCTAACTTACAGCGTCATTAATGTTAAGCATGACTCAAAAGAAAATAAAGACGTGGAGAACTGATTTAAAAAGAAATTCAGAATCAGCTAAAAGGAGATTTTTTTGGTTTATCAAGTATGATTCTACCAAACTGTGCATTATGGAAAATTAAAAAATAGATATCTCTGCTGTACAGTGGTGGTGACTGAGAGCAAAGGTATTTTTGTTTGTATATTACCCATTTTATTAAATTGATCAAAGACATAAATATATTTATATTATCCACATTTTATACTTAATTTTTATACATGAATTTTGATAAATCACAATAGCATTGGGGTTAAGACATCAAACACATGTGAGCAGATTTAGGAATCTTGATTTTGGTAGTAGGGAGATAATTTGTACTGTCATACCTCAGTCCAGTAATACCTTAAAGTGCACCTTTGTTCTAAGCTGAACTACCTGCAGCACTTGCCCATGTGTTTGGGTCTGTAGCTTTTACTGCTCTTTCCTTAAAAATATTTGTAACTGCTCATCACAAAACATTGTACTCTGATATGTACAAGAGGCTCTTCCAGGCTTTCTTAACCTCTTTTTGGGTGCACATTGCCAACAAGAAAAAAATTTTCACTGAAGACGATTGGAGACAAACTTGGTAATCACTGTAGGTTTTAAAATACTCAATAGCCACTAGGTTCTCAAGTAACAACACACCTACTAGTAAAAATCCTATTAAAAGCTATTCAATAGAAACGCAGAAAATTAAATCTAAAGACATCAATTTATTGTCTAGTTCCCAAGGCACTCACAACAAGTTTTTAAAAAATGCTAGTTAAAAACATAAAACATGATGGATTTTTTTATTCTCTCCATATTTCTCCCTCCTTGGTCACAGGCAACAGATGGCCACACAAGACATCCTGTGAGCTTGTCCCTGACCATGTATCAGATGGCCTCAGCAGAAGCTCAGGTGAAGTGGTGGACATTCTTCAGCATGCTTGGCAGCCCAGCTTGGAGATTGCTGTTTGCAAGAGAAGGGAACGTGCCAGCTTTTACAGATCTGTACTTGCAAGAGGAGACCTAGACCTATGAGGCAGCACCCTGCCATCCGGCTCCTGGCTGGCACCCAGACACTCTGAGTAATCCTCCAGTGGGGGAGGCATTCCAGCTGAAGGGAGCCATCTCTCATTCCTCAAGCCCTTAGCAAAACCCCCAAATGACCAGCTGTTTCCATAGGAAGAATTGGGGCTCACCAGGCACATGGGGCTCCCAAGACCTATTCTTCGGAGGATTTTGAGGAACACTGGTATCACATATGGTTAGGTAGAATGGGAGAACTTCCTCTCATGTGAAGGAGCCAGGATTGCAGATCTCCTGGCCACTCTTGGCCTTTTTGACCCACAGCTGATTTCCAGCCCCAGCTGGATGTAAAATGTATGTGCCCATTCCTCCTTGTCACCAGGCTAACAGCACAGAAGTGTAGACAGCTATGCTAAGTCCAAGAAGCTGGGAAAACCAGGTTTCTGGTCCTCACCAATGTCACCTTGGTAGTCTGTGGGCAAGGAGGAGGGCAGACTCAGCAGTGGTCACGGTGTCCCCACATCACACATATTAAAGCCCAGCACACATAAGGCACATGAGGCAAACTTCAGGGCTCTGGGCTCCAAAGGTGAGCACACAGTTTGGCTGTGCCAGCACTCATCCTTACACCTGCAAGCAAAACTCTTTTTCCACATATTCTTTATTCCACTGCCAGTCCTCTGAATCACTGTGTCCTTTCCTGCTTTCCCCTCACTTGTATGCACATCTAGCTTGCTTGTTTTTTAAAAGATGAAAAAAGTGCAGTTTTCTGCCTACATTCCTGCCTTTGACATCTTCATTGGGCAAGGCACACAGTGCAGCAGGAACAAATGATTTTTTTTCTTGATCTTTGTGTTAATAATTTATACTAAACAGCAGAAACAATTTCAAAATACCAGGAAAGCAATTAAAAGAAAAAAACAAACTTGACATGTAATAAATAATTTAACACCTCACCCTAACGCAACCTGCAGAGTCTTTCAGTCACGTTATGGATGTACACTCATCAGTTTTTGTGGTGCTTTGCATAAATTTCATTAGTATGAACAGAGTAATATTAAAACACACACATAGACACAATTTTCTGGCTTTTCAGTTCATTATGAAATATTTTACCTCTGGGCAGATGACTAATATGCTATTAAATTTCTCTATCCTTGAGTTCTGTCATAGCCAAAAAAAGGGTGCAGTTACTCATAATCTTTATTAAATGAGCTGAATACACCCACTCAGGGAAAATGCTGTTGTATGACTTTAATGTGTCCTGCAGCAGCATTAACATGCTTTTAGGTCATTCAGCTCCGTGTTGTGGAGCTACAATAATAAATCCATGGTGAAAACTGAGGGAAATTCCCTGCCTGCTCTGAGTAGTTTGGGAGGCATTACCCAGAAGGTTTAAATTCCTGCTTAGCAGAAGGAAAGCTTTGCCTCATGTTGTATTGTGAACCCTACACATAGTCCAGTATAGATGAGAGTTGTTCACTGTCATAGCAAGGCAGTTGTTTTTATTAAGGAATAAAAAAGAGGTCTGCACAGTTGTACCCCAACACGAGCCACATTTCCACAATCCCAGTTCAGATCCCCTCTCTACCAAGGACCCCTCATATAATTTTCCTTATTTTCCTGGATTGTTGGTTTCTGATATGGAAACCAGGATGACCAGAATTGCTTTTGCTGTTCCCACTTACTGTGGATTGATGTGAGTTTGCAAAGACTGGCATGGCCACTCTCCAGCATACAGGGGCTGTGCCTGAAACTGGGGAGTTTTATTGATACTGAGATGTTGAGGTGCTGCAGCTGCAGCTAATTCCCCTTATGTTGATACATGAGGGAGGGAGAAAACCCATGATGAGTTTTTCATGTAGCAGGTCACTGCTGCAAACTATGGTGTTTATGTGTTGGGCATGAGGTGAACTCAAGTGAACCATTTGTGTGGGGCAAATATAATTCTGAAGAAATTTTTAGTTTTGCCTCTTTTGTGAAACAGGTTTGTTTAAAATTGTAATCCTCTTATGGATTAATCTTTAGCAGAATAAACATTAAACTTGAATTGTTTCTTATTGATTTTATTATTGATTCTGTCTAGAACTAGACATGAATTCCTGTGTTTTTCTTTTAAACTGAGGAGGAAAAATATGCAACCACTATAAATCATAAATAGGAAGTCCAAAAGGCTTATGTAATATTAAAAAAAGGGTCACAAAACCTTTTGTGACTATAATTTAAACAAGAACCAGTCTATTTTCAAGGTGGAATAGAAAATATCTTACCAGCCATTAAAATGTCTCCATAAATATTAGCTGGATTAAGCTAGTAATTTCAACTGGAAAAGAATTTTCTCTGGTAACCTGCAATGAAGAAATTTCCTTGTCACTGTAACTTCTTTGTCCACCCTTAGAGCTAGTCCCATTAAATGTTGTATGAATGATTAACAGGCATTTAGAAGAATAACACAAATCTATTTGCCCATACAGGAAATTTAGGACACGTTCTGGTAGTAGCTGACAGTGACAACACTGGAAATTAATTCACCTTATGAACAAACTCGATTTGTGCCTAGTTTTGAATGGAGAATCATCTGGTTTTCTTGTATTTAGGGATATTTTTCTGCTTGGGAAAGGAAATTATTTTTAAGTTGAAAAAGAGGTATTCAGAATGTTATTTTAGTCTTTGTAGTTTTTTTTTTTTCTTTCCAAGCTTGCACTTATTGAAATGAACTTGGAATATTTTATTTTGTAAGTAAGAGGTTCATTGTCCTCTCATTGGGGCATATTCTAGAGATAATGCTGTAAATTTGATGAATTCTTGTAAATCCTAGTTATTCTAATAACTCAAATAATATAATAGGTAAACTCTAGTGATTCTAAGAAATATCTATTGCAAAGAAAGAACAATATGGAAGCTAAATTTTAACTTTTTTCAAGAAAGAAAAAGCAAAATTCTCTTAATAAATTCATCAGTAAGAACTCCTTCCTTTACCCCTACTTATTGGTACATTGGATTACTGTAGAAGTACTTGAATTGATGAAACAAAGGAACATGAACATGAACAGCGTCAACAAAGGAACAACTATCAGGATGATAATAAATCAAGAGCGTTGTTAAAAATTGCTCTTCAAGATGCACATTTATTGTGAATGCTTGGTTTAATGACTTCTATCCTTAACCTTAGAGTATGTAATAAATCCTTAATTTTCTGTGCAGAAATGTTTCTCGTCTCGTTTCTTCGATATAAATTGCCTAAGGTTGATCTTTAAAGAACTTTTAAAGTGTCTAAATGCTTAATGGGAGAGATAAAGAAATAGGACTGTGACTAGAATTCCACTGAGATAAAGATTAGATTGCCAAACTACTCTACTAACGAAAGGCAACACCACCATCTTTATCTTATGATTGTCACAACAGCAGAAGTTCATACCATGTAACTATTTTAATTTATTTTTCTGTTTTTCTATAACTTGCAACTTCATTCAAAACAGATGCAATCAAAACAAAAACAAACCAAACCAAACCAAACCAACAAAACCTCCAAAAGAAATAAAGCAACAACAACAAAAATCCAACAAAAAACCCCCCACCCAAACACTAGGTGAATCAAAACAATGTAAGTATTTCAAACCTTTCTTTGTGAAAATCACTTGGTCTTAAGGGTTGTTAGTAAACCTAAGTGATTAAAAATTAGGGTTCTATGAATAACTGTTATTTCACAATGCCAGGGTAAAGACAAAAACAAGATAGGAGCTATACAATTGTACAGTTCTTATTAAAGTAGCAAACCAGCAACTCATGACCACATTAGAAAAAGATGAATAATTTAGATGTCAAGCTGACACATACTGGACTAGCTTCCTTACCTCTTAAAATTCATAAGTCTATATAGGTCTTGTAGTATGATTCAGATCCCATAATTTAATGAAACAAACTTCATCAGAGGCGTTCATTAAATAACAATTCTGATAGAGAGATAAATAAGAGTGACGAATTGAAGACCTAATTTCTTTACCTCTATCATTCTATAAAAAGTTCTACTAAGGTGTAATTTGCTAATTAAATCCAAATCAATGTTTCAGGTTTGTAATCGCTTGGTGTTTTGCTCTTCTTTAAGAAATCATGGAAATTTCCATGATAATTGAGGATGTTCCTGCCTTTTATTACTTTTTAAAATTATCTTCTCATTAAGGATGTTGATAATGTCTTAAAATGGAATGGTCTAAAAGCAGGAAAGACTTAGAATTTGGAGTATATTGAGATTGGGTGTTCTTAAAGTTGTGTATTTCCAATAATCTTTCAGGAGTAAGCTGGTCTTTAGTTTAAGTACAGCAAAGTACTTAACTGCACTCTCATTTCTGTCCCTGTTCATGGAAGGACAAAAACCACATCTTCTACGTGAAGAGTGTATTTCTGCTATTTTGCACAACTACTTAAATTTTGTTTTCTTCCCCTTTCCTCCTTGTTTTTATGTGCAAAATAATGTCTTAAAAATTACTGAAGACTCAATTTAGATGTTTTCACTGTTTCTTCCTGATGCAGATAATTTCTGCAACCATGTCAAGAATGAAATATTATTTTGTATTGCATGCTGCTGTGAATGGAGGTGGCTACTGTCTATCTTTGAGAAGCTCCATCATCAAAAGGTTAGTTGATAACTTGGTTTGTTAAAAAATACAGATTGTATTTAACATCTTTTCATAGATGGATAGAATTTATCCTTCAAAACTGAAAACAAGGCTGAGTGCAGTGCATAATTCTTAATGATAAGGGAAGTTACAAACTAGAAATCATCCATTCCAGTAAAAAAAAACCCATCATCCTATTTTTATAACAGATTTTAAGGCATACACTTAAAATTCCTGGTTTATTCAAAAAGGGTTTCTAGTTTACTCAAGAACAGACCTAGATTTCTTGCTTAAAGAGTGTAAGTTTCCTGCCGTCAATTCACTGCTTTTTTGTTTGTTTTGCTTTGGGTTTTTTCCCATGTTTCTAGCATTGTTGTCATTACACAAATCTGACAGGTCTAATGTGACATGTCTTTATGACACCATTGGGATATTAATAAGAAGAAGGTGAAAAATCAATCAGATTCACATTTAATTAAGTTGAATCGTTATTATGATTTTTGACAGGTTTTTTTACAAATTGCCCAGATGCAAACCATTTTTCTGGCTGCTGGTTCCTATCATCCTGTTTGCCAGTTGGCAAGTGGAAAAGGTAAGAACAAGTGGCACAGAGACTGCAGTTTCTGTACTTTCCCAGAAACTTTCTCTTTGTTTTAGTACCTTGTATTAATACTTACTTTTTCTGATTTGCAATTGGCTACTTGTACACTCTATTATTTTCAGAAATTGCTTAGGTAGCCACAGTTTGAGATTAGCACATCCTTAGTGTTGCAGAGTCGCCCCATGTCGCACGGCTGCGGGCAGCCCTGGGCACCGCTGCAACACAGTGTGAGGTTCTTGCCGACCAGGAGCTCGGCACGGCGAAGGCAGGGAGAAGAAAGGCGGGACTCCAAGAGGGGGAGACCAGCAGAGTTTATTCACCTCATGGCTCCAGCCTCATGAAGACAAGGAGCATGTGGGAAACTACAGGTTTTATCGGAGGGAGGAACACAGAGTTGGGTTTAGTTACAGACCAATAAGGAGAACTCAGGGAGTGGCTCATAACATAATAGACATTTGTTATATCAAATCAGGGAAAAATGGGAGGGGAAGGTTTGGGTCTTGTCCAATCACGCCAGGCCCTTTCCAGAATTTTCTAGACTCTGGGAGAGGCTTTAGAGTGACTAGCAGGGTCAGGGGGTTACTCAAAATAAGTTGAGACAAAACAAAGGGATTGGGAGCAGCAGGTGCAGGGCAAACAGCTTGGGATAAAGCAAAAGGGGAGTGAACAGAGGGGGTTACATGGTACCTAAAAAGCTTATAAATAAATGAAGCATTAAATAGAGAAAACCAAAAACCAACTGCAACACTTAGAAATGTGACTAGCAATTCAGTCGCAGTTATTTAGCTTCCAGTCAGTAGCAGTGAGTTAACCATTACTGGGCAGCGAGACTTCAATTCTGTGTGAGGAGGGTTGTACGGATTTTCTAGTTTTCAGAAAAGTTTTCTGGAGACAATATGGGCTGCAGAGTGCAGATATTCAAGGCGGACAGATCTTCAGCCTTGCAGCAGTTTGGATGCCATGCTGATTTTCACATGCTGTCCTATAACTCAGAGACATTTAGCACCTACCCATCAAACTTTGCTTGGCCAGTGTTATTAATCCTTGCTTGGAGAGCAGTTAAAATCACCATTTTGTTACCTGTGTTTTTGTGTACTGGGGCTGCTCTTCTCTGACTGCTCTTAACATGTCTTGGTGGCATCAGTGACTCCCTGAATGTTGGGAGTAATGGGATAACAATGCCTGGATATGCGCCTCCTCCATGCCTGTTCTCCTGGCAGTTTTCACGTGTGGTTGTCAAGCTGAATTAGCATAACCTAGGACAGTATATTAGACTAGAAACCCATGAAACTGTAATGTCTTCCAATAGATATTCTGACTGCTTTACAGCTTTGCATTCTCTTTATGCTTCTTAGCTAGATGTAAAGGACACAGACAAAAACTAGCTGACTTCAAATCTCAATGTCCTCATTACTTTTATAAGAGAGGTGACATGAAGACACAAAAACGTATTACCATCATGGAAAATCCCAAGAACTTTGAGTCAGGACAGAATGATAAGTATGTGTAGCCTCTGTGCAGGATCAACTACTTAAGTATCTGCTTGTAAAAGTTTCTTATCTGAAAGTGTTTAAGCATGGTCCTGTGCCCTGAAAAAAATCTATCATAACTGTCTCTGAAATTTCTGGGGTTAATATGAAGGTGGCAAGATTAACGATATCAAACCATCTCCTGTTTTGTATGAACAGTGATAAACTTCTAAGTACTACTGGAGCACAACCTTTATTAGACACGACCTGACCAGACTTGTTCTTCTATTGTAGCTCAAGATTAAAGCATTTGTTGCAACATTTTTTTAAGTAATCCTCTCTTTGGCTGACTCATAAAAGCTGTTAAATATCTAGATATTTAGCTTAAAATGGACTGAACCTATAAATTTAAAAGTGATATAATAACCAACCCCTTTACACATAGCAAAATGCTTCTGTCATCATTTGAATGCTTTATGCTGACCTCATTGTCTGCATCTGATTGAACTGATCTAATATCATAGTTGACAGAAGATGATAACAATGGTGATTATATATTTCTGATGCATTATGGAGGAGGACAGACACCACACAGGAGTGAGAGGCACTGTGTGGTGAGAGATGGAAAAGTTGACATAATGTTTTTGAAATGTCTAAAAGATTGTTTGAGTTTGTTGCTGAGTGTTTCAATGGCAGCACATGCAAAAAGTGCACATGCTTCGTTTTTCCTTATATTTTTTACCCCCTTTGCCAAGTATCTGGTAGTCTCTCTTTCCTCCCACAGGGCTGTGCATGAAATCATAGCTTTGTTATAAACATAATGGTGGTATATTCACCATTTTTTTCTGCCCTCTTAGAGGTTCTGATTTGTCAGAAACTTCTTAACAGTAATACTACCTGGTGCTCCTGTAGCAGCTTATTCTCTCTTAACCATAGTGCCTTAGAAGTATTGATTTTTTCCAATGGGAGAGGCTGACACCTAGACAAGTAAAATTACTTATATAGGGCAGATTCAGTCCTTTTATACATACACCCTCCTAACTTTCATCACAAGGAGTCCTCATGCTTTTTTTCCCCCCAATGAAGGGACAACATGCATATAAAGGCTTTTATTATAACAAATTTATGTAGAAACTCAACCACATGAAAAAGAAAATATTCTCTTTTGTTGACAAAAGTAACTTTCTTCCTTTTCACATATTCTCTTGGTTCAATTTGCACTGGTCCTAAGATTTCCTTTAACCTTTGCAGTAATATTTGAAAATATGTCATCTACTGTTGGAATTCAATCTAGGAAACGAGAGAGTTTTTTTCCATGTGCACAGGTTCCATGAAGAATGAAATAAAATTACAGTTTTAAAGATCACATTCCTGAAACCTTTTAAAAAGACATTTAGCTTTAAGCCTATGTAAAGTGCCATAGGAGTTGAAGGTTAATGATTTGAGTAACATGTTGTCTCAGTGCAGACCTGAATTCATAAGACAAGTCATACCCAGAAGTGAAAATGCTCTGTTTTGTTCTTCCCACAGTAAAGATGAGACCACCAGTGTTTGTGGGCCCCAGTGGTTTCAGGACATGTATTTTCCTTGCGGTTAGAGCTACATTTGTATTGTTGGGAAGTCTAAGAGTGCTTAGTTACACTGTACTCTGTGCAAACATAGAGTGAAATAACAGCTTTTTTGAGACCTGGTGGAGCACAACAAGGGAGTGACACAGATGCATCTGTCATGATACTAATGTGAGCCAGCCAATAGCAAATCTCAATAATGTGATTTGCTGTTCTCCTCTGAGTGTAAGGGACAATCATAGAGAAAGTCCGAAGATGTTCACCTAAAAATGAGGTGGAGGAAATTCTGGCACTGTGAAGTACACTGCAGTATCAATCACCTCATCATAACAGAAGAAGTAGAGACTGGTATGCGAAGAGCCTTGACAGTGACAAGAAGTTACCTATACTTGGTAAGAAAGACAGGGAAAGAAAGAAGTGGTATGGTGTTACAAAAACTGAAGTCATCTAAACTGCAATGAGAAAGTAATATTTTACAGCAGCAAAGCAGGAATGGAAAGGACTTGTCTAACTCCTGTTTGCCAGAGTCACAGAAAATAATGTTGTGATGAACATGTGGGATTTTAAGAGTAGAAGAAATCAAATGTGTTGTTTGGAATAACCACATCCCTAAGAAAGAGAAAACAGACAATGACATGATCAATTTGATATTACAGACTGAGAGTCTGTGAGACAGGTAGCAAAGAAAAAAAAGTAGGGAAAGTTTGCCAGAATAGAGGGAGAGCTCAAAACCTCCTGAAGAGATGTGAGAGAGACAGGACAAGGCTTCATTTTTGAGAATAAAATTGGCCTAGAACAGTCTGTGGCTGCCTTGTTTCTCCCATGTACCCTTATCTTTTTGTAACTTTGAGGATTAAATAGGAATATTACATATAACATTAAAAAAACCCCTACAGACCTCTATCAGGTCAAGTGAATTTAAAGACCTCTATCAGCTAATCAGACACAGTAATTTTTTACTCATTTGAAGAGTGTGCAAAATAACCCAGTAAAAGAATCCAGTGATGACAAGTGTCAGGTGCTCAGTGATATATTAACCATGGGAAAATTAACCTGAATGCTAATGGAAGCAAAACCACTTAACAAAAGACATGGTCAAAATGGTAGTGGCGATAGAGAATTACATTCTGTCCTGGTCACAGGAGGCCATGTCTGCACAGCAATGGATAGCCTCACAGGGACACTGCAGCTCTCTGACCTCTCCTTCCAGGCACTGCTTCTGTGTAAATAGCCTGGTTTCCCTCCGGAAACTGAACTGAAACCATACTGTTTCAACTGTAACAACGGTGTTAGTTCCTCTCTTTTCCCATTCCCTAATAAGCTGTTACAAAATCTGAGTCAATGCAGCAAAGTTCAGAGATGTGTTTCACACAGGCAGAGGAAGGAGGCTGACAGTGAAGCTGCAGAGAGGAGCACCAGCCATCACTTGCAGTGGTGCATGTAATGCTCAAGAGACCTCCTGACCATGCAGATGATAAGAGCAGGGCTTCCATCAGAGCTAGGGGTTTCCCCTCCTGGAAGAGGATGTGATGTGATGGGAAGGGGCAAATGGGATGTAGCACATTGCACCCCATAAAACTGGCTTTTATTAGCTGTGTTCCTCACAGGGCAACTGCTCCACAGCTGCAGTTTTACAACTCAGGATGAGGACCTCCAGGGGACTTGGGCTCTGCTTNGCACACCTTTATGCTCTGCCAATTGTTCCCTCTTAAACAGATACACATCTTTGTCCTAGACTTAATTCCTGTCATCAGCTTCGCTTTCTCTGCAATCATCATGCTGTTGAAATCACTAGTGAAATGTACAAATATACAAGAAATTTTTGCAGGTTGGCTTACAAACAAATAAAGTCGAAATTTTCAGCCTATTAGTGCCACCCATTTTTGCTCTGTGCAGCAGCTGTGCTCATGTCAT